>CANXME010001621.1:0-50000 GCA_948144175.1 Closterium sp. NIES-65 | reverse complement strand
AGCAGCACACCAGCTGGTGGACGACCATCCCAACATGTGAGTCGATGGTAGCTTGTGAGTGGCCTTAACAGGCTGCAGCGGTGCACTTGGCTCGGGCAGGAGGAACGAGCTCTTCAGAGCGGCACACCAGCTTGTCGACGACCACCCCAACACGTGAGTTGGTGGTTCTATTATTCTATAGCAGTGCCAGCACCTCCTGGGTGGCTGAGTGCAGTACAGTAGCAGCGGTGCACTTGGGCAGAAGGAATGAGCTTTTCAGAGCAGCACACGAGGTTGTGGACGAACATCCCAATACGTTGAGTCGATGGATGTATTGTGGCAGTACAATAAATTTGCAACGTTTCCACTCGTGGTTGCTCTGCAGGGCACTGGCATGGTTCGCGATGGCCTGAGCACGGCATCTAGCAGCATGCACAGGACCAGCAACCGCCTTTACCCACAACTGACACATAATTCCGTACTTGTATTACTCCCACCCACCATGCTTACTCCTCAGAGCACTGGCATGGTTCGCAGTGGCGTGCTACTACTACTGCACTCGGCAGCACGACCAGGCGAGGCGGTTCTTCTGCAAGGCCACCAACCGCCAGCGCTGCCTCTGAAAATCCTCGCAAGCACATTACGCTGTTCCTGTTTCTCCTGCATGCGTTGTGACATTGGCAGGGCGTTGGCGTGGTTCGCAGTGGCGTGCTACTACTACTGCACTCGGCAGCACGACCAGGCGAGGCGGTTCTTCTGCAAGGCCACCACTGTCAGCGCTGCCTTTGATGATTTTCAAAGGCACCCTAGTACTGTTCGTGTTACTCCCGCCCGTGGCATATCCTTGGCAGGGCGTTGGCTTGGTTCGCCGTGTTGTGCTACTACTACTGCACCAGGCAGCTCGAGAATGCACATTGCATGATCACCACCGCTACCGACACTCCTCCCGTGGCATATCCTTTGCAGAGCGCTGGCGTGGTTCGCAGTGGCGTGCTACTACTACTGCACTCGGCAGCACGACCAGGCGAGGCGGTTCTTCTGCAAGGCCACCACCGCCAGCGCTACCTTCGCCCCCGCGTGGATGGGCTTTGGGCACACGTATGCAGCTCAAGAGGAGACGGATCAGGCCATGGTGGCATATCGCACAGCAGTGCGGCTCTTCACAGGGTAGGGTGATGCTGATACGCGCTGCGATGGAGTGTACTGCGTGGTGTGTGGTGTGGTGTGAAGTGATGTGGTATGATGTGGTATGATGTGGTATGTACTGTACTTCGGAAGATGCTGCCATCATCCCGGTGCCTCTAGTATGCAGAACCATAGATTATTACTTGCAATTTACACACCCTATCCCCCCTCTCCGAACCCCCTTCCCCCTCCTCTACCCTCCATGCGGCCCTCTTGTGTCTTCATGCCTCCCATTCCCCACGGTTTTCCTCTCGTTCTGCAGCTTCCATGTGCCTCTGGTGTGCATTGGCATGGAGTATGCACGCTCTAACAACCTCAGCTTGTCGTTGCATGTGAGTCAATCTCTCATACAGCTGGAGTTCTACCTGGGGCATGCAAGTTCCATTTCTCCTTGCTCTTGTTGTTCTTGTTTCAGAAGGTAGATGCAGCAGCTTGGTCCATCCCCTCTCCCCCCTTCTCCCCTCTTCCCCCTTCTCCCCTCTTCCCCCTTCTCCTCCCCTCTTCCCCGTCTCTCCTCTTTTTTTATTCTCCGTTCTACCACCTTCCTACTTTCCATTCTCGCCTCTCCCACCTTCTCTCCTCGCTCCCTCTCTCAACGTTCCCTCTCTTGCACCCTTCTCCTGGAACCCCCCCCCCCCCTTACCAACCTCCCCAATGCCCAGTTTCTGGATGAGGCACGCAGGCTGTGCCCCTCGGATCCACTAGTGCATAACGAGCTAGGAGTCATTGCCTACAGGAGCCTTGAGTAAGCCTCTATGCCTCCTTGGTTCTTTGAGTTTTCTGTTCTTGTTTTTCACCTTTTTTCATTGAATTTCACCTTTTATTGCCCAGTCCTTGTGCTCCTTCCCCCTCCCCCCCTTCCCTACCTGTCTTCTACTGTATGTGCCGAGAAACCTTAGTTTACAGCAGCAGTGCATCGATTTCAGGTGACTCTGCAACTTGTAGTAGGATACAGAGACGTAGCAGCTAGGACTCTTCTATAACATACTCCAGACACCAAATCTTGCACTCAATCCGCTTTCCATAACATCCCTCCGTTCTCCCTTCCCCTCCCCTCCCCCTCCCCCAACCCCTACCCCCCCCACTTCCCACCCAACCTCTTTTGTATTTCCCAGTTTCACCTCAGCAGCGCGGCACTTTGAAATGGCTCTGCGGCTGGTGGCTGGTTACGGAGCAGCAGCGGGGGAGGGAGGGGGGGCAGAGAGCGAGGGGGGGAGGGGGAGCTCGAATGCGGCAGCAGGGCGGCAGGCTGTGGTGGCGGAGTCGCTGGGTTTGTGGGAGTCAACCGTGGTCAACCTCGGTCACTCGTACCGGAAAATGAGGTGAGGGAGTTGGGGTGAGGGGAATGAGGTGAGGGAACGGGGTGAGGGGAATGGAGGTGAGGGGAGTGGATTGGGGAGAATGGGGTGGGGTGAATGGGGTGGGGGGAATGGGGTGGGGGGAATGGGGTGGGGGGAATGGGGTGGGGGGAATGGGGTGGGGGGAATGGGGTGGGGGGAATGGGGTGGGAGGAATGGGGTGGGGGGAATGGGGTGGGGGGATTCGGTTGAGGGAAATGGGGTGAGAAAAATGGGGCGAGGGAATTGCGAGGAGGGAAGTGAGGCAATGCCCTTTCATTGTGACCAACCACCTTCTTTGAGGCGCCTCAAAAATTGAGGGAAGTGAGGCGATGCCCTTTCATTGTGACCAACCACCTTCTTTGAGGCGCCTCAAAAATTCATTGTGACCAACCACCTTCTTTGAGGCGCCTCAAAAATTGAGGGAAGTGAGGCGATGCCCTTTCATTGTGACCAACCACCTTCTTTGAGGCGCCTCAAAAATTGAGGGAAGTGAGGCGATGCCCTTTCATTGTGACCAACCACCTTCTTTGAGGCGCCTCAAAAATTGAGGGAAGTGAGGCGATGCCCTTTCATTGTGACCAACCACCTTCTTTGAGGCGCCTCAAAAATTGAGGGAAGTGAGGCGATGCCCTTTCATTGTG
The DNA here is from genome assembly GCA_948144175.1 of Closterium sp. NIES-65. Classification (NCBI taxonomy): domain Eukaryota; kingdom Viridiplantae; phylum Streptophyta; class Zygnematophyceae; order Desmidiales; family Closteriaceae; genus Closterium; species Closterium sp. NIES-65. The sequence goes on along the minus strand of CANXME010001621.1, from coordinate 46,855 downwards.
ACCAACCACCTTCTTTGAGGCGCCTCAAAAATTGAGGGAAGTGAGGCGATGCCCTTTCATTGTGACCAACCACCTTCTTTGAGGCGCCTCAAAAATTGAGGGAAGTGAGGCGATGCCCTTTCATTGTGACCAACCACCTTCTTTGAGGCGCCTCAAAAATTGAGGGAAGTGAGGCGATGCCCTTTCATTGTGACCAACCACCTTCTTTGAGGCGCCTCAAAAATTGAGGGAAGTGAGGCGATGCCCTTTCATTGTGACCAACCACCTTCTTTGAGGCGCCTCAAAAATTGAGGGAAGTGAGGCGATGCCCTTTCATTGTGACCAACCACCTTCTTTGAGGCGCCTCAAAAATTGAGGGAAGTGAGGCGATGCCCTTTCATTGTGACCAACCACCTTCTTTGAGGCGCCTCAAAAATTGAGGGAAGTGAGGCGATGCCCTTTCATTGTGACCAACCACCTTCCTTCTTTTCTGTTTGCTCTCCGCACCTGGAGCAGGAGATACGGCAACGCGCTGATGGTGTCTCTCTCCGCCCCAACACTACCAGCCAGCACCTTTGCAGCCATGGCCTTCACCCACCACTTCGTTTCCCCCTTTCCCACCCCCCTCCGTTTTTTTCCGTTCCCCCATTCATCCAAGCAGGAGATACGGCGATGCGCTGATGGTGTATGAGCAGGCTCTCTCTCTCCGCCCCAACACTGCCAGCACCTTCGCTGCTATGGCCTTCACCCACCACCTGCAGGGAAACCTCATCCCCGCTATTGAGTTCTACCACAAGGTGGGATTGGCTCTTATTACTGTTGTACAAACCTTAGGGCGCGTGTGATCTATTTTCAAGTTTGGAAAAAAGGTCGAACTTTGTGTGGTTACCAGCTTCGCTAATGTCGTCAGGAAGCTTAGGCGAAGGCATGAGAATTTTGGGGCACATAAGTTCGAATGTCAAATGTGAACTCAACTCGAATCACACGAGTGAACGTGCGGGTGCACGTGAGGCGAGTGTGTGTTGTTTTCAGCACGTACGAAGGCCATCCGAAAATCGCGACCGCTTTGCGAAGGTCGTTGAGCTTCGTTGCGCATTACGTTAACGTGTCGCGCTGTACCAGGTAACCTACTCCCCTACGGGCGGCTCGCCGCCATCTCTAAAAGGTCGAATCTCCGTGTTCGACCTTGGGTGTGTGATTGTGACTCGTCTGTTGTGTTGGAGACCCAAGATTCGAACTTCGCTGGAAAGAAAGTCGAGTTTTTTTCAAATGCTACATTCGACCTAAAAACATAAACTTTCACAAATTTGTAAGACCACACGCGCCCTTATCCCGTTCCCAACAACCTATCTGTTCTTTGTTTAATTCCTTGGCCAAACCCACTCTGTGCTTTTTGCTGTCTTTATTTGTTCCTGCACAAGTCTATGGTGGAAACATGCAGCTGTCGCTGAGTCGCACCAGGTGTGTATTGACTCTCGGGCACCATGCATTACAGCGAGTTGACTTTTGAGTCGACTCAAAAGTCAACATGCTGCTGTCGCTGAGTCGCACCAGGTGTGTATTGACTCTGGGCACCATGCATCACAGCACAGCACATCCCCCACTCCCCTCCTTCCCGCCTGTCCCCACTCCCCAAGCCCCTCTTCTCCCTTCCAGTCATGTCAAGTGTGCAATTATGGAAGCATTTGCTTCCCCATTCCCCTTCTCATTCCCCCTCCCCAACCACCCCCCCTTCTCATTCCCCCTCCCCAACCACCCCCCCTTCTCATTCCCCCTCCCAAACCACTGCTCACAAACATAAGCAGGCTCTGGGCTTCTGTAAGTCATGATATATGCATCTTTCACTCCCCTTGGCCCCCCCTTCTCCTTGACAACCCCCCTTCTCCTTGACAACCCCCCTTCTCCTTGACAACCCCCCTTCTCCTTGACAACCCCCCTTCTCCTTGACAACCCCCCTTCTCCTTGACAACCCCCCTTCTCCTTGACAACCCCCCTTGAGCATGAACAGGCGCTGGGGTTGTGTCCGGGAGACAGCCTGTCGGCTGAGATGCTAGGTCAAGCACTGCAGGACGAGTGTGCTCTTATGTCGACTGCTGCTGACGACCATGTGGGGCCTGATGCTGTCTTACCGCCTCTGAATGCATGACAATGCCTGGCTTTAAACATGTAGTAATGTAACGACAGGGGAGTGAGGCTGACGGCGTGAATGAGGACATTTGGGAAGTAGGAGCTCAAGGAACACCAATACCATGATTCAGACTGCATTTGCTGGGGAAGAATCTGGGACTGAACTCGAGTTGAAATATCTCCCAACGATGAACAGCTGTTTCGGGTGGGTGTAGCTGAGTTGAACAGAGAGGATGGAGTGCATGTGCTTGTGCAGATTACTGCTGAGTGTACACCTGTCGATATATAAATTTCCTCTTAGATAGCACTGAGAACCAGGTTGTTTGGATGTCAATGATGAAACTATAACACAGTACCGCTAATCTTCCATGTTTTCATGAATATAAACCTCAAGACAACAATACTAAAAAGTGTTAAACATTTCTCGAGTCAAGTACCTTCAGTGAAACTCACTGAGGCACCTCATCTCAATTCACCTCTACCACTACCAAAAGCCAATGCAACAAGCCTGTCAACACCACACATCCAATCACAACCAACCTTCTCTTCACTGCAATGATCTGTAGTGCAGTGACTCTACCTAGCCTACACTACACTAGCTCCAGCCACAAAAAAATGCGCGGCAAGGATGGGACTCTATTACACCCAGGTGACAGGAGGCGGTTTGTTGACGACGGTTGACTCGGGGGTGCGCTCCTGCACCCTAGTGACAGAAGGCGGCTCACCCCTTCTGCACGCCAAGTGGTGGCTACTGGCCAGCAGGAGGAGGCTCGCCTTCCAACTCTCCTCTACTGCACACGGGTGGCAGGAGGAGGCTCGTTGACGACGGTGGACTCGGGGGTGCGCTCGTGCCACTGCAGCTCGATCTTGATGCGCCCATTCTTGGGAGAGTCTGAGAGCAGATAGAAGTCGTTGATTCGTCCATTGGCCACCACGTCTGACAGGTTGATGTCGCAGTGACCAATCAGGTCCTGTCGAGGAGAATGGGGAGGGGAAGAATATGTGAGGCGGGAAAGGAAGGAATAGTAAAGCTGGCCACCACGTCTGACAGATTGATGTCGCAGTGACCGATGAGGTCATATGGAGGGGAATGGGGAAGGGATGGAGAGGGGTGGGGAGGAGATGAGGAGACTGAGTGTGATGCGCCCGTTGTCCACCACGTCTTAGAGATTGATGCCGCAATGACCGACGAGGTCCTGCTCAGGTTGGGAGGGGTGAGAGTGGGAGGGAGATGGCAGCAAGAAAGAGAGAGAGAGAATTAGAAAGCAGTCGTTGATGCACCCGGTCGCCACCACATCTGAGAGGCTGATGTCGCAGTGGCATCCTGCTCAGGTTGGGAGGGGTCTGAGTTAGAGGGAGATGACAGAGAGAGAGAGAGGGAGGAAGTGAGCAGGTAGACGTCGTTGATGCGCCCGGTCGCCACCACGTCTGAGAGGCTGATGTCGCAATGGCTTATGCAATCCTGCAGAGGGGGATGGGGAGGTGCAGGGGAGGGGAAATGTGAGAGAGGGAGCCGGGTTGTGAGCCAGGGGGGGGGGGGGGGGGAGGACAGAGAGAGAAAGAGAACATATGTAAGAAAATTCACAGTAAGGCTAAGGCTGTGGTACTACTCACATCAGTAAGACCGTACCTTGGAGGAGATGGAGAGCGTGCTCATGTTCTTGCTGTAGACCTTCACATGGAGCACGTTCTTGGCAGGAGGCTCATCCAGCAGCGGAGAGTGTAGGGTTCACATAGCTCTGTGAGAAAGGTGGAAGCTACCTTGACCATATTGGAAAACGTAAGACGTCAGACAAGACCGTACCTTGGAGGAGGAGATGGAGAGCGTGCTCATGTCCTTGCTGTAGACCTTCACATGGAGAGAGTAGAAAATGTACTGCGGTATGATGCTAGGAGGTGGAGAGCGGTGAATAGGTGTTTCCAGCACGTACCTTGGAGGAGGAGATGGAGAGCGTGCTCATGTTCTTGCTGTAGACCTTCACATGGAGCACGTCCTTGGCAGGAGGACTTGGGGAGACCCTGCTGAGGCACAGTGCTAGAAGAGTGAAGGAAGGTGTTGTCAAGGAGAGGTGCGTACCTTGGAGGAGGAGATAGAGAGCGTGCTCATGTTCTTGCTGTAGACCTTCACATGCAGCACGTCCTTGGCAGGAGGCTCATCCAGCAGCAGCTCCCACTTGTCGTCCTCATCGAACGTCAGCTCTGCCGCCTTCTTGTGCACCTTGCTCGTCCACTCGTGCGCGCGGAAGCGCAGCTGCACGAAGGGGTTGGCGTGCTTGTTGGACTCGAGGTTCTCCCCCTCCCGGAGCATCATGCGCAGGCGGCCGCCCCCCACCTTGAGCCACGACGGGAAGACCTCGATTTCCACGTCGTCTGGCATCTCTGCCTCTCCCTTGGCCAATGGACTGATGGGAGGGAGGGGGGAGAGAGGAGAAGAGAAGGAGAGGAGGGACAGGGGAGGTGAGGACAGGAGGACTCGGCCGCCGCCCACCTTGAGCCACGAGGGGAAGACCTCGATCTCCACGTCGTCTGGCATCTCTGCCTCTCCCTTTGTCAACGGACTGACGGGAGGGAGAGACCGAGGAGGGAGGGAGGGACGGAGGAGGGAGGAAGGAGAGAAGAGAAGAGAGGAAGGAAAGGGGACGTGAGGACAGGAGGGTTCGACCTCCCCCCACCTTGAGAATTCTCAAAAAACACGCTTTGAGAATTCTCAAAAAACACGCTTTGAGAATTCTAAAAAAACACGCTTTGAGAATTCTCAAAAAACACGCTTTGAGAATTCTAAAAAAAAACACGCTTTGAGAATTCTAAAAAAACACGCTTTGAGAATTCTAAAAAAACACGCTTTGAGAATTCTAAAAAAACACGCTTTGAGAATTCTAAAAAAACACGCTTTGGGAATTCTCAAAAAACACGCTTTGAGAATTCTAAAAAAAAACACGCTTTGAGAATTCTCAAAAAACACGCTTTGAGAATTCTCAAAAAACACGCTTTGAGAATTCTCAAAAAACACGCTTTGAGAATTCTCAAAAAACACGCTTTGAGAATTCTCAAAAAACACGCTTTGAGAATTCTAAAAAAAAACACGCTTTGAGAATTCTAAAAAAACACGCTTTGAGAATTCTAAAAAAAAACACGCTTTGAGAATTCTAAAAAAACGCGCTTTGAGAATTCTCAAAAAACACGCTTTGAGAATTCTCAAAAAACACGCTTTGAGAATTCTCAAAAAACAGGCTTTGAGAATTCTAAAAAAAAACACGCTTTGAGAAATCTAAAAAGACACACTTTAAGAATTCTAAAAAAACATGCTTCGAGAATTCTCAAAAAACACGCTTTGAGAATTCTCAAAAAACACGCTTTGAGAATTCTCAAAAAACACGCTTTGAGAATTCTAAAAAAAAACACGCTTTGAGAATTCTAAAAAAACACGCTTTGAGAATTCTCAAAAAACACGCTTTGAGAATTCTCAAAAAACACGCTTTGAGAATTCTCAAAAAACACGCTTTGGGAATTCTCAAAAAACACGCTTTGAGAATTCTAAAAAAAAACACGCTTTGAGAATTCTAAAAAAACGCGCTTTGAGAATTCTCAAAAAACACGCTTTGAGAATTCTAAAAAAACAACACGCTCTGAGAAATCTAAAAAAACACGCTTTGAGAATTCTCAAAAAACACGCTTTGAGAATTCTAAAAAAACACGCTTTGAGAATTCTCAAAAAACACGCTATGAGAATTCTCAAAAAACACGCTTTGAGAATTCTAAAAAAAAACACGCTTTGAGAATTCTAAAAAAACGCGCTTTGAGAATTCTCAAAAAACACGCTTTGAGAATTCTCAAAAAACACGCTTTGAGAATTCTCAAAAAACACGCTTTGAGAATTCTCAAAAAACACGCTTTGAGAATTCTAAAAAAACACACGCTTTGAGAATTCTAAAAAAACACGCTTTGAGAATTCTCAAAAAACACGCTTTGAGAATTCTAAAAAAACGCGCTTTGAGAATTCTCAAAAAACACGCTTTGAGAATTCTCAAAAAACACGCTTTGAGAATTCTCAAAAAACACGCTTTGAGAATTCTAAAAAAAAACACGCTTTGAGAATTCTCAAAAAACACGCTTTGAGAATTCTAAAAAAACACGCTTTGAGAATTCTCAAAAAACACGCTTTGAGAATTCTCAAAAAACACGCTTTGAGAATTCTCAAAAAACACGCTTTGAGAATTCTAAAAAAAAACACGCTTTGAGAATTCTAAAAAAACACGCTTTGAGAATTCTCCAAAAACACGCTTTGAGAATTCTAAAAAAACACGCTTTGAGAATTCTCAAAAAACAAGCTTTGAGAATTCTCAAAAAACACGCTTTGAGAATTCTCAAAAAACAAGCTTTGAGAATTCTCAAAAAACACGCTTTGAGAATTCTCAAAAAACACGCTTTGAGAATTCTCAAAAAACACGCTTTGAGAATTCTAAAAAAAAAAAAAAAAAAAAAAACACGCTTTGAGAATTCTCAAAAAACACGCTTTGAGAATTCTCAAAAAACACGCTTTGAGAATTCCAAAAAAAAACACGCTTTGAGAATTCTAAAAAAAAACACGCTTTGAGAATTCTCAAAAAACACGCTTTGAGAATTCTCAAAAAACACGCTTTGAGAATTCTCAAAAAACACGCTTTGAGAATTCTCAAAAAACGCGCTTTGAGAATTCTAAAAAAACACGCTTTGAGAATTCTCAAAAAACACGCTTTGAGAATTCTCAAAAAACACGCTTTGAGAATTCTCAAAAAACACGCTTTGAGAATTCTAAAAAAACACGCTTTGAGAATTCTCAAAAAACACATTTTGAGAATTCTCAAAAAGGGGACGTGAGGACAGGAGGGCTCGGCCGCCCCCCACCTTGAGCCACGAGGGGAACACCTTGATTTCAACATCGTCTGGCATCTCTGCCTCTCCCTTTGCCAATGGACTGACGGGAGGGAGGGAGGGCGGAGGGAGAGAGAGGGGTAGAGATAGGACCCTGGTGAGAGGTGAGAAGAGAGGGGAAAATGGCAGCCACGAGGGGCAGACCTCAATCTCCACATCGACCGGCATCTCCCTCTCCCTTGGCCAACGGAATGGGAGAAAGCAGGGGGAGAGAGGGCAAAAGAAATAGAGGAGAGATGGGAGACGGGTGAGAAGGGAGATTACGAGAGGAGAGGGGCAGCCGGCCGCCCCCCACCTTGAGCCACGAGGGGAAGACCTCGTTCTCCACATCTCTGCCTCTCCCTTGGCCAATGGACTGACGGAGGGAGGAAGGACGGCAGAGAGAGAGGAAGTGGGCGGTGAGGAGAGAGGGAACGAAAGAGGGAGGAAAGGGGGGCGACGGGTGAGAAGAGAGGAGGGGAGAGGAGAGGATGTGTGTGCATGTGTGTGTGTGTGTGTGTGTGTGTGTGAGTGAGTGTGTCGTTTAGTACTTCACTCTCAAAACAAGCCCCAGAGCAAGCCACAGAGAAGGCTTCGAGTTTAATCCATCAATTGACACCCCCCCCCCCCCCCCCCCCCCCCCCTCCCCCCCCCTCCTCTCTCCCTTCCTGAACTAGACTCACCGCAGCTTGATATTAAGGCCCAGGAACCCAAGGTCACTTTTGAGTCGACTCAAAAGTCACCTCACCGCAGCTTGATGTCAAGGCCCAGGAAGGAACCCAAGGTCCTTGCTGCCCGTCTGCACGTCTCTACACCAGAACTTGCTGCTTGACCCTTGTCACTGCCTGCACCAGAACTTGCTGCTTGACTACTGTTTGAATCAGCATGAAAACTCACCGCAGCTTGATGTCAAGGCCCAGGAAGGAACCCAAGGTCCTTGCTTGAGATCACCCCAGGCTTGAGATCAGCAAAGCGCCCCAACAAGCACGAAGGGTTCAAGCCTGGCGGCCCTTCTTTGAGCCAAGCACGACTCAAAGAGCAAACGACAAACCTCCAAGTGATTGAACATATGAAGATGATAGAAACTGACCGCAGCTTAATGTCGAATCCCAGGAACCCAAGGTCCTTCTTGCTGCCTGTCTGCGCGCCCGGCTCAAGGTCAGCAAAGCGAGCCACGAGGCGAGGCGGGACTCAAAGGGATTTTTGAGGCGCCTCAAAAATTGTTCGTACCAAACAGGGACTCACCGCAGCTTAATGTCGAATCCCAGGAACCCGAGGTCCTTTTTGCTGCCTGTCTGCGCGCCCGGCTCGAGGTCAGCAAAGCGAGCCACGAGGCGGGACTCAAAGTGCGTGGGGGCAGCCTCGTGAATTCCTTCTAGAGCCACGCGCGTGACGCTCATCAGCTTGTCTGGCTTGTTCTGGTGGTTGGGGGAAGGGGGGGGGACGAGGGGAGGAGAGTGGTGAGCAAGACGGTAAGTGCATGGGAGCCCCCTCATAAATGGCTCATCAGCTTGTCTGGCTGCCTTGTTCTGGTGGGCAGGAGCGGGGGGAGGGGGGGAAGGGGGGAGGGTGGGGGTGGTGGTGGGTTGAGCAAGAGAGCTAGCCGAGTGCGTGGGAGCACCCTCGTAAATGCCATGTAGAGAGAGAGAGAGAGAGAGAGAGAGAGAGAGAGAGAGAGAGAGAGAGAGAGAGAGAGAGAGAGAGAGAGAGACGTGCATGGGATTTCACCCATCATGCCGGCTAGGTTGCACATGGTGGGACTTGGACCACACATGAGCTCAGAAGAACCCCCAATTCGACGTGCAGCTTCTGCTTCTGAAGATCCGCCACGCGCACCAGCAGCTCCTAGGAGAACCCTCAATCCCCCCTCCCAACTCACCACGGTGAAGGACTTGTCAAACACTTCAACGTGCAGCTTCTGCTTCTGCAGGTCTGCCACGCGCACCAGCAGCTCCTCCTTGGCCCAGTCGGGGTCAACAAGAGGTAACTGCTGAGTCGACTCGAACTCCCAACAAAACTTACAGTGAACGATTTGTCGAACACTTCAATATGCAGCTTCTGCTTCTGAAGACCCGCCACGCGCACCAGCAGCTCCTCCTTGCCCCAGTCGCCGGGGTCCGAATCGTCGTTCTTGACCGACGTGCTGCGGCGGCCCAGCGCGCGGCCGTCAATGGAGAGAAGTCAGCATTTAGGGGTCGGATTTCGGCCACAGCTTCACCTAGGAGCACCCCCAAATCCCCCCTCCCAACTCACCGTAAAGGACTTGTCGAACACTTCAATATGCAGCTTCTGCTTCTGAAGATCCGCCACGCGCACCAGCAGCTCCTCCTTGCCCCAGTCGGGGTCCAAATCGTCCTTCTTGACCGACGTGCTGCGGCGGCCCAGCGCGCGTCCATCAATGGAGAAGCGCACGTAGGGGTCGGACTTGGCCATCATGCCGCCCAGGTTGCGCAGATGGGTGCCTTTGATGTGGGTGATGACCAACCAGCCAATGGGGGCGCTGCGTGTGTGGGGGGGCAGGGCCAAAGGGGGCGAGGGTGGGGGGGGGAAAGACACAGGGGTTGAAGAAGCGCACGTAGGGGTCAGACTTGGCCATCATGCCGCCCAGGTTGCGCAGATGGGTGCCCTTGATGTGGGTGATCACCAGCCAGCCGATGGGGGCGGTGGGGGGGGGAGGAGAGAAAGCAAGGGAGGAGCAGGGGGTGTGGATGGGAGGAGCAGGGAAGGAGAATGGTGTGAGTGGGGGTAGAAGCGCACGTAGGGGTCGGACTTGGCCATCATGCCTCCCAGGTTGCGCAGATGGGTGCCCTTGATGTGGGTGATCACCAACCAGCCGATGGGGGCGCTGAAGAAGGAAGAGAGGGGGGAGTGGACTCTGTCACTTGTGACCTTAACAAGTACTCAAAGCGGATGTTCCCCAAGGCTGGTCATGATAGACCTCAAGGACCCTAAACCTTGAGAGTCACATGCTACATGCTTGCTGCTGGGCTATTAACAGTGCTTTTTCTCGCATGGACCTTTGTCGCTTGTGACCTGAGAGAGGCACTCACAGCGGCTGGTCGTCGTAGACCTCAAGCACCTTGGGCCACATGTACATGCTTGCTGCTACGTTGCCGATGGTCTTCTGCTCGAGGGGACAGAGTGGAGGCACGTGCAAGGGAGAGCATGGGGAATCAGAATCAGCTTTTGAGAAAGTGATTTCTACACACATGTACATGCTGGCTGCTATGCTTTCTCACTTTTGAGAAAGTGATTTCTACACACATGTACATGCTGGCTGCTATGCTTTCTCACTTTTGAGAAAGTGATTTCTACACACATGTACATGCTGGCTGCTATGCTTTCTCACTTTTGAGAAAGTGATTTCTACACACATGTACATGCTGGCTGCTATGCTTTCTCACTTTTGAGAAAGTGATTTCTACACACATGTACATGCTGGCTGCTATGCTTTCTCACTTTTGAGAAAGTGATTTCTACACACATGTACATGCTGGCTGCTATGCTTTCTCACTTTTGAGAAAGTGATTTCTACACACATGTACATGCTGGCTGCTATGCTTTCTCACTTTTGAGAAAGTGATTTCTACACACATGTACATGCTGGCTGCTATGCTTTCTCACTTTTGAGAAAGTGATTTCTACACACATGTACATGCTGGCTGCTATGCTTTCTCACTTTTGAGAAAGTGATTTCTACACACATGTACATGCTGGCTGCTATGCTTTCTCACTTTTGAGAAAGTGATTTCTACACACATGTACATGCTGGCTGCTATGCTTTCTCACTTTTGAGAAAGTGAGCATGGGGAATCCGAATCACTTTTGAGAAAGTGAGCATGGGGAATCCGAATCACTTTTGAGAAAGTGAGCATGGGGAATCCGAATCACAAGTGATTTCTACACTTCCGGTTGGGCCACATGTACATGCTTGCTGCTATGTTGCCGATGGTCTTCTGCTTGTGTGAATGATGGAGTGGAGGCAAGTGGAAGGGATGGGGGAGTTGGAAAGTTGAGAAGCGAGACAAGAGGAAAGGAGGGAAGGCACATGTATATGCTGGCTGCTATGTTGCCGATGGTCTTCTGCTTGGGTGAGAGATGGAGGCAGAAGCAAGGGAGAGCAGGGGAGTTAAAAACACATTCGAGAAATCTCACAAGTCATTCTTTCTACACCTTGGGCCACATGTATGTACATGCTGGCTGCTATGTTGCCGAGCCGATGGTCTTCTGCTCGAAGGATGGGGGAAGAAGTGGGAAATGGGGAAGGAGCGGAGAGGTAGGAAGCAAAGGAGGAGAGCAGAGGGGAGAGAGTGACGGCCACATGTCCATGCTGGGCGCTGCGCTGCCAATGGTCTTCTGCTCGGGAAGAACGGAGGCTCAGGCTAGTGAAAGGGTTGATTGAGAGCAGACGGGGGAATGTGGTGTGTGAAGGCTCTCAACTGCACATGAACCTGCAGTTCAAGACACGTTCTGAAACTGAACCTCACTTCAAGGCAACTCCTGAGACCTGCAGAGCAGTAGAGCAGCAGGGCACGCACCTGCACCTGTAAGTAGGTGTAGGGGCCGGGGATGGCCATGACGGCTAGTCTAGTCCTACCACCTTGATGAGACTCTGAGGTCCGTGAAAGCACCTGATACCTGCAGACTTACAGACCTACAGAGCAGCAGACCGACAGAGGAACAGACCTACAGAGCAGCACGCACCTGCACGTAGGTGTAGAGGCCGGGGATGGCCATGACGGCTAGTCCCACCACCTTGAGACTCTGTGGTCCCTCAAAGGTGAAACAACCTGCCAGCTCAACTGAAACCTGCGGTTCAAGGCAAGCACCTGACACCGCACAAGCAGCAGAGCAGCACGCACCTGCACGTAGGTGTAGAGGCCGGGGATGGCCATGACGGCTAGTCCCACCACCTTGAGACTCTAAAGTGCCTGACAGCACCTGATACCTGCCGACCTACAGGCTAACATACCTACAGAGCAGCACGCACCTGCACGTAGGTGTAGAGGCCGGGGATGGCCATGACGTCTAGTCCCACCACCTTGAGACCGAAATCGACTTGCGGCTGTTGAGGGATGGGATGAGAGCGGGGGATGGCACGCAGGAGGACAAGGCAGGAGCGGATTGACGGATGGCAGGACAAGGGGATGAAGGGGGGGAGAGAGAGAATGGCAGAGGCGTGTGGAGGACGAATGGCAGGAAAAGGGATCACAGAGCTCCCTGTTTTTGTTCTTATTTTGTTTTGTTTGATGTAAAATAAGATGTGCACAATAGGAGTAAAGGGGAGGGTGATAGTAGATAATTGCGTTGTTGCAAACTCAAAGCTGGGATGAGGCAGGGAAATAGGCATTGCATGATAGTGCGCGAAAAGGAACGCGAAAGAGGCATGAAAGAACATGAGAGAGGTGTGGAAGAGGTGTGAAAGTGGTGTGAAAGTGGTGTGAAAGTGGTAGGGGGGGGGGGTACCTTATCCACATGAAGGAGACGGTGATGGTGGAGAAGCGGGGGTCACCTATTCATTGTTGAGATGAGATGAGGTGAAAGACTGACGTTTCCTCTTCCATGTGAAAGAGGCATGGAAGAGGCATGGAAGAGGTGGGGTGGGCGGTACCTTATCCATGAAGGAGACGGTGATGGTGGAGAAGCAGGGGTCACCTATTCATTGTTGAGATGAGATGAGGTGAAAGACTGACGTTTCCTCTTCCATGTGAAAGAGGCATGGAAGAGCCATGGAAGAGGTGGGGTGGGCGGTACCTTATCCATGAAGGAGACGGTGATGGTGGAGAAGCAGGGGTCACCTATTCATTGTTGAGATGAGATGAGGTGAAAGACTGACGTTTCCTCTTCCATGTGAAAGAGGCATGGAAGAGCCATGGAAGAGGTGGGGTGGGCGGTACCTTATCCATGAAGGAGACGGTGATGGTGGAGAAGCAGGGGTCACCTATTCATTGTTGAGATGAGATGAGGTGAAAGACTGACGTTTCCTCTTCCATGTGAAAGAGGCATGGAAGAGCCATGGAAGAGGTGGGGTGGGCGGTACCTTATCCATGAAGGAGACGGTGATGGTGGAGAAGCAGGGGAAGATGGGCATGAGCGGCTTGAGCGTGATGCGCGTCACTGCTGCCACCTGCAGGTCGGTGATCTGATGGGCAGGGCAGCACAGCACAGTCGAAAGGACAAGGGAAGGAGTGGGGAAGGAGAGAGGCAGAGAGTGACAGGAAGATGGGCACGAGCGGCTTGAGCGTGATGCGCGTGGTTGCAGCCACCTGTAGGTCGATAATCTGATGGGCAGGGCAGCACAGAGAGCAGCACCAAGCAGCACCGAACAGCACCGAACATCACCATGCAGTGGAGGAAAGGAAACAGCGGCACCAACAGGGAACCCAACCCACCTGCACGGTACCAGTAAAGCCCTTGGCGGAGGCAGCAACGATAATGTTGTTGTTGGCCGGAACAGGCCAGGAGAGGGCAGCACCGACAGCACCAAGCAGCACCGAACAGCACCATGCAGTGGAGGAAAGGAAGCAGCAGCACCAACAGGGAACCCAACCCACCGGCACGGTGCCAGTAAAGCCCTTGGCGGAGGCAGCAACGATAATGTTGTTGTTGGCCGCCCAGCACAGTGCGGTCTGCAGGATGAACCATGTATGGGAAACAGCAAAGCCACCATAGCCCCACGCACCTGCACGGTGCCAGTAAAGCCCTTGGCGGAGGCAGCGACGATAATGTTGTTGTTGGCCGCCCAGCGCAGTGCGGTCTGCAGGATGACCTCGTCATCCGTGGTGTCAAATGACTTGATGGCTGCGCGGGGGAAGGGAGGGAGGGAGGGGGGGGGGGGGGGGGGGGGGAGGGGAGAGAACAGAGAGAGGGAGGGATGGACAACAAACGTGGGATGCAGGTGACCTGGCTCATAGAGGCAGTGCGGTCTGCAGGATGACCTCGCCGTCCGTTGTGTCAAACGACTTGATGGCTGCCGTGGGAGGGGAGTTGAGGTAGGCGGGGGGGGGGGGGGGAGGGAGGGATGGTGGAGTAAGCTGAAGGGCGAAGGGACATTAGACCCATAAAGGCAGTGCAGTCTGCAGGATGACCTCGTCATCCGTTGTGTCAAACGACTTGATGGCTAACATGGGGGGGGCAGAGAGAGAAGGGGAGCAAGGGAGGGATGAGCAGAAGCGCGGACTTGGGGCTCATAAGCACAGTGCAGTGCAGTGTGCAGAATGACCTGATGGCTGCGATGGGGGGGGGGCGGGGGATGAGGCAAGGAAGCGAGCAAGGGAGAGAGTGGGGGAGCGAAGGAACGAGGAGGGAGGTGGGGAGGAGGGGGGGGAGGGAGGGAGGGACAACCAAGAGTAGGCAGGAAAAGGGGTGTTTTGAGACGTCTCAAAACACTCCTTCTTTCACGAGGGAGGGACAACCAAGAGTAGGCAGGAAAAGGGGTGTTTTGAGACGTCTCAAAACACTCCTTCTTTCACGAGGGAGGGACAACCAAGAGTAGGCAGGAATAGGGAAAGCCGGATTCCGGAAAGGATGTGGTGGAAACGAGGGGAGGAGAACCAGCCTATGAATACGACGGATGTGAGCAACTGAGGAGGGGACTGGCAGAGAGCATGTCGCAGAGCAAAGAGCATGTCACAACGAGCACGTAGCGGAAAGCATGTAGCAGAGAGAGCAAGTAGCAGAGAGAGCAGGTAGCAGAGAGAGAAATTAGCAGAGGGAGCAAGTAGCAGAGAGAGCATGCAGCAGACTGACCGAGGACGGCGAGTGGGATGGTTCCCAGGTCGATCTCCTGGAATTCAAGGGTCTCAATGAACGCGGGCTGCTGCGAGCATGCAATTGACAGCAGCACGCACTAGAAAGCATGCAGCAGAGTGCCCGAATGAGACTGACCAAGGACAGCAGGCGGGATGGTTCCCAGGTCGATCTCCTGGAATTCAAGGGTCTCAATGAACGCGGGCTGCTGCGCCTTGAGAATGGGCGTCCCAATCTCCCTGATCTGCTCGCTGATGGCCTGATGGGACGCACGGACACACGGAAACACAAGGTACACCGATGCATAACGCATCAATTGAAAAGAATGTGAGATTAGAAAAGAAGACGAGGGTTCTCGTGGATGCAACGCGGGCTGTTGGGCTTTGAGCATGGGCGTCCCAATCTCCCTGATCTGCTCGCTGATGGCCTCATAAATCACCTCGTTGCTGGAAATGGAATTACAGTTGAAAACATACTGTTAAGATAGGGCCACATTTCGGCAATGGGCTTGTTCATGCCGTACACGCCACGCGCTGACTACTGAGTCGACTCAAAAGTCGGCCATATCTCGGCAATGGGCTTGTTCATGCAGTACACGCGCTAACTAATGAGTCGACTCAAATGTCGAGAGTGAAGGTACAGTTGGAAAATTACCTTGTTAAGGTAGGGCCACATCTCGGCGACGAGATCGTTCATCCAGTCCACGCGCTGACGATTGAATCGACTCAAATGTCGGCGGTGCATTGGAAGTGAAGGCCACATCTTAGTGACGAGCTTGTTCATCCAGTCCACGCGTTCGTAGACCTTCGCCTCTGGCTCTTTGTGTGTGAAACAGGTAGCGCCTGCTCCTTCATTATAGCGTGTTCCTTTGTTAGTCGCGTTGCATTTAGGACACCGTTAGATTCTAACCTTGTTGAGGTAGGGCCACATCTCAGCGACGAGCTTGTTCATCCAGTCTACGCGTTCGTAGTCCGGGTTGCTGACCCACGGCGGCAGATACGAGTAGTACTCCTGCAGCTCCTCCTCCTTGAGCGTCGCGCCCTCCGGGATCAGCTCCTTCACCTCTGGCTCCTGCGACAAAGAAAAGAAGAAAAGAAGAACAGAATCAGAACAAAGCAGAAGCGGAACGAGGCGCTTCAAAAGTCGTCGCGCCCTCCGGAATCAGCTCCTTCACCCCTGGCTCTTGCGGGAACGAAAAAGAACATAAAATCCCGGGGAAATAAAAACCTGGAAAATCAGGACCTGGGGAAAGAAGGAAAATAATGAAACCCGCGAACGTATGAAGAAACGCATGAAAATGCTGTTTGAGAGTGCGGTGAAAGATGATGCGACAAATTCTTTCGGTTTTGAATCGAGAGGAAGAAAAAATAACATGTGAGAGGGTTGATTGTTATAAACATTGACTCATGACAAGAAAATTATTTGGCGACTAAGACGCGTCGCAGAGCACACCAATTATCTGGGAACTTACCTCCACGGCGGTTGGGAGTTTATGAATGAAAATGAAGTAGCCAGCAACTAAGCCGCCGAGCAAACCAATCGTAAATCCGAGCGTCTGAAAGATGTAGTGAAATCCCTTCACGATGACGAGGTACAGAAGCCATCGAATCGGCAAGAAAATCAAGTAGATGGCGTACGATATGAATGCCATGTTGGTCCACGCCAACAGGATAAGAACGAGGGAGCAGATACCACGCGAGCCAAGATTGGCGACGCGCAGTCGACGACTAAGGAATCAGGAAAAGCCGATGCGGAAACTAGGGATTCAGTGAAGCCACGAAAGATTCACGAGCGCCGATGGAAGAGCGTGGGAACTGGAGGAGCAGAAGGGAAGCAGCAGGATTTAAAGGAATGTCAGGCCGCCATGACAGAAAGAGAAATGGATAAAGAAATAACATCTGCGAGTTCTGTAAGGACTGTGTCAACCGGGTTACCCATTTAATAGTACAACCTCTTCTCAAATTGAAAACATGGGGGACCCTTGACAGGAATTTGGGTCGTGCATGTTCGTGCAAGCTCGCCGGATGTCGCCTGGTCCTGATGAGAGGGTGCGCACAACTGTGGGTTGGAACTTCGACACCGCTGGTAGCCTGGTCAAGCTGCGGAGATCCCGAGGAAGGATCGACCAATGGAGCTCTCGGCTCCCACAGGGATTGCGGGTCTGCTCTGCAGCTCCACCACATCATCATCAGCGGATTTTTGCTCTCTCTGCAAATAAAACGCTTTGTGTCCCCCAACATCCACCGCTGAGCTTCTCGTTAAGCGTGGTAACGAAAATGCAAAACACTTCAGACTACACTCGAACTTCATTAAAGTCGAGCCTAAATTGCGCCAGATCTCTCCTAAATTCCATCACTTCCCTTGTCACTGACATTGGGATCTTCAGAGCGATCGAAGCAGATCAGTCTCACCACCTGTTCTCGTAGTTCTCTGTGTTCTCCCAGTTGGTTGCGCATCGCCAACGTCCTACAACAGTCCCTGGCAGCTCCCCTTGCCCAGCTCCGTGCGATTGTGATGCCGTGGGTTTAGACTCTTAATGTTTGCAGCCTCTCTGATCGTTGCGGCGTGGGTTTCGCGCTCCTAGAGGCTCTTAATTCTCAATCTAGCTATCGAATCTCTTGCAGCATATTTTTTATCTGTTGTCGCGGAAAGTCACAATCTAACGAGGGGAATTAGTGAAAAGCGAGGCTTGAACTTCGGCAGCCATGGCGCAAGAGGAGGAGATGAGTGCGCTGTTTCCGGTGTTCGCGTTATCGATCGTCGCGTTACTGGCCATACCGTGGACTCTGTACCGCCTGATTGGTTTTTTCTCCTCTAAGAAGCAAACCCTGCACTGCCCGTGCTCGCAGTGCGACCGCGATCCGAAGAACCGTCCGACCGTCTGGGCTCGCGTGAGTTATGCAATCTTGTGCGACGCTGTGCGACGTGACGCGATTGGATGCGTCGCGACGCGATCAGCTTCGTTTTGATGCATTTTTTGTGCGAAGAGTTCATGACACGGTGTTGTGCGATCCGGGTAACCAGGCATCCTGTGTTTCCAGACCCTGAATTCAGTGCATACATTTTTGCTTCAATTGAAGAGACTGTCATTACCATGACAGGAAACCTGATGTTGTCAACCCTCGTCACGTTTCTCCCTCCCTTGCTCCAACGAATTCTTAGAATCGAGGTTCGAAATCCTTGTGATCCGAAGCGCGACACAATTCCCTTGTGGCTCGTCTTTCCAGGCGCCTCAAAACTCCCCTCAGTTTTCTCTCTCCTCGGTTACGTTTCTCCCTCGCTCCATTGATTTCCTCGAAACAGGTGTCCAAGTTCCTGTCGATTCAGAACGCGTCTCTCATCCTCATGTTGGTCGCATATTGAGGCGCCTCAAACCCCACTCACTTTTCTCTCTCCTCCTCACTTCTCTCCCTCCTTTGTCACAATGTTTGCCTCGAAACAGGTGTCCAAGTTCCTATCGATTCAGAACGTGTCGCTCATTCTCATGTGGGTCGCCATGGTCGCTCTACTCTACTACATCAAAGTTCTCAACCGCGATGTACGTCCCCCTTTCACTCCTCTCTCTCTACACTTTTCTTTTCTCCATCCTATACTACATCAAAGTTCTCAACCGAGATATACGTTACAAACTGATGTAGTAGGTTACATTTATGATATATTCCAGATTCCCTTTGCATAACGTGGTGTGATGTGTCATGATTTGATATCATTCCACATGTGTCCCTGTGTGTATGCATGCATGCAGGCACAGCCCTTCGAGCCATTCTCCATCCTGGGGCTAAGTCCTGGAGCATCAGATGACTTTTGACACATCTCAAAAGTCGTCTACGTACATTACATCATGAGGACGAGATATGGCATAATGTGATACTAATGGAAATTATATATGTCCGTGTGTGTGTGCATGCATGCAGGCACAGCCATTCGAGCCGTTCTCCATCCTGGGGCTAAGTCCTGGAGCATCAGATGCGGACATCAAGAAGGCATACCGCAAGCTCTCCTTGCAGTACCACCCTGACAAGAACCCCGACCCAGGTGAACCCCGACCCAGGTGAACCCCGACCCAGGTGAACCCCGACCCAGGTGAACCCCGACCCAGGTAGATGCTCTTTGGGACGTAGCCCTACTCAGGTAAATGCCCTGCCGCAAGCTCTCCCTGCAGCACCACCCTGACAGGAACCCTGACCCAGGTAATGCCGTTTTTCTAGTAACCCTACCCAGGAAATCTCCTTGTGCAAGTAAACCGATGCAATCGAGTTTGGAGACTTTGTCTTCCACGTATCCCCCATGTGTGTGCTGCCAGCCGCCCACAAGTTCTTCACGGATTACATCCCCAAGGCGTACCAGGCGCTGACGGACGAGGTGGTTGATAGCGACGAGGGGTTTACTTGCTTATCACAACTCTTGTCCTGCCCTCCTCCCTATGCGTTTTCACCTCCACCACCACCAGACGCCCACAAGTTTTTCGTGGATTACATCTCCAAGACGTACCAGGCACTGACGGACCAGGTGGCTGGTAGAGGCCTGGGGTTTACGTGCTTATCCCGACTCTTGTCCTGCCCTTCCCCCCGTTCCTTGTCCCCCACCAGCCGCCCACAAGTTCTTTGTGGATTACATCTCCAAGGCATACCAGGCGCTGACGGACGAGGTGGCGAGGGCCAACTGGGAGAAGTACGGCCATCCGGACGGGCAGCAGGCCATGAACGTGGGCATCGCGCTGCCCAAGTTCATGCTCGACATTCAAGGACCCAAGGTGAGGTTCTAATCCAAGGTGGGGCTTAAGAGGCGGGCCGTATGAAGCTGCTCATAATGTGGCTGGTTGGTTCTGTTGAGAGGTGGGGCCACCCGGACGGGCAGCAGGCAATGAACGTGGGCATCGCGCTGCCCAAGTTCATGCTCGACATTCAAGGGCTCAAGGTGGGGCTATAATCCAAGGTGGGGTGGGTTTGGGCCGTATGAAACTGCTCATACTTTTGTTGATTGTGAGAGGTGGGGCCACCCGGACCGGAGGGGCAGCAGGCGATGAACGTGGGAAGGGAATCGCTTGGCCCCCAAGTTCATGCTCGACATCCAGGGACCCAAGGTGTGGTTGTATCCCAAGGACTTAGGAGGTGGGCCTTTTGAAGCTGCTCATGGTGTGGTGTGGTTGCAGTCATCTACCTCTCCTGCTCCTCCAAGGTGACTTTTGAGTCGACTCAAAAGTCACCCTTTGAAGCTGCTCACAGTGTGGTGTGGTTGCAGTTGTCATCTACCTCTCCCGCTCCTCCAAGTGCCTTCACGAAGCGCCTTCTGACACCCCTCTTACCCACCTGCCGTCCCACCAACCCGTGCAGGGAGCGTACCTTCTTCTTGGCTTGGTCGGGGTAGGCATCATCCTGCTACCCCTCATTGCAGTCGTCATCTACCTCTCGTGCTCCTCCAAGTACATTCACGGAACTTCTTCCCACCCCCCACTTTCCCTTCCCACGGTCCCCCACCCCACCTCCTGTGCAGGGAGCGTACCTTCTTCTTGGTCTGGTTGGGGTGGGCATCCTGCTGCCGCTCATTGCAGTTGTCATCTACCTCTCGCGCTCCTCCAAGTACACAGGCAACAACGTCATCCAAGACACTTTGCGCAACTTCTACCAGCTCATGAAGCCGTCCCTTGCTCCCAGGTCAGTATAGCCGTCAGGAGTATAGCCCTACCTTCCAGATTAGTATAGCTCTCACATGTCAATACAGATACCCCACTCGCGTTCTTCCAAGTACACGGGCAACAACGTCATTTAAGACACGCTCAAGGAACTTCTACCAGCTTATGAAGCCCTCTCTCGCCCCCAGGTCAGTATAACCCTGCCATGACAGCATGGCCCTTCCAGGTCAATATAGCCACCCCTTATCGCGCTGTAAACATCTACCTCTCGCGCTCCTCCAAGTACACGGGCAACAACGTCAGTCAGGACACCCTAAGGAACTTCTATCAGCTTATGAAACCCTCTCTCGCCCCTGGGTTAGTAGAGTGTCTAAGGGTGCAGTTCTTACCTGTGTGGTAATACAATGAAGTGTGGTAAGATGAGCTGAGCTGAGATGTTACTGCGCGCTGTTCTCTCCGCATGCAAACAGGATGGAGGGAGTTTGTGGGCGACACGCAAGGAAGGTGGTTGGGAACGAACCGGAGGGAGTAGGTGCTGAGGATTTGAGGAAGGAGGAAGGTGGTGGGCAATGTTTGAGTAAGGTAGTTGGGAGGGAACCGATTACATCTGAGGCAATAATTGGCGAGGTTTCAAGTAAGGAGGATTGACGCATTAGCTGGGATGGGATGGTTGCATGATGGTGCGTTGAAGTAAGGCCAGCTGGGCTGGCTGGGTTAGCGATCCTGCACCTAGGTTAGCGATCCTGCACCTGGGTTAGCGATCCTGCACCTGGGTTAGCGATCCTGCACCTGGGTTAGCGATCCTGCACCTGGGTTAGCGATCCTGCACCTGGGTTAGCGATCCTGCACCTGGTTTAGCGATCCTGCACCTGGGTTAGCAGGCCTAATAACGACCCATCACAGTGGGGCCTACTCACAGTGGGATTTCCACAGGCAGGACCTTGGGTGCACGGCTGTGAGTAGAAGGGAGGCAGCTGGGTAGGTAGAATGGGATAGTATAGGGGAGGCTGTGTTTTGCTTTTTGCTTGTATGCTTCTTGTGTTAGTGGATCTTTTATTTGATTTCTTACCACACGACTCAAGAGGCAGCAAGAGGAAAGGAGGCCAAAGATGGGAAGGAAACGCAGGAGGCAAAGGAGAGAAGGAGAAAGTACGCCCCGCAGAGGCGGAAGGATATACAAAGATCGCGAGAAGCGTCCCTTGCTGCTCCCAGGTCAGTTGTCTTACGGCACAGCGGGGGTCCACACACTCATTCAGTTTGTCTTCTCCGTATGGTGGGATGGGAGTCTGATAGAGACTCGTTACCGTCTTGCAGTTCCTGGAGTGGATTTTTGAGGCGCCTCAGAAATGTTCTCCATATGGTGGTAGTCTGATTTAGGCTCATCACAGCCTTGCAGTTTCTGGAGACGAAGGTGGACCTGGAGTGCATGAGCCATGGGTCGGACGAGGGAGAAGAGGTGCTGTATGGCATGTGTGGCATGGGCCATAGCAGAGCTTTTACAGCACGTCTTCTCCCTCTCTCCACGTCCCTGCTCCTTTGTGATCTCACTCGTTCTCTGCCCCTGTTCTCCCACTCCCTCTACGCTTGGTCCTTCACAGCAAGGTGATAGACGTGCTGACTAGAGCCATGGAGTCTCTAGAGATGAAGGTGCACGTCTATCATGGAGCCATGGAGTTTCCAGAGCCATGGAGCCATGGAGTTTCTAGAGCCATGGAGCCATGGAGTTTCTAGAGCCATGGAGCCATGGAGTTTCTAGAGCCATGGAGCCATGGAGTTTCCAGAGCCATGGAGCCATGGAGTTTCTAGAGCCATGGAGCCATGGAGTTTCTAGAGCCATGGAGCCATGGAGTTTCCAGAGCCATGGAGCCATGGAGTTTCTAGAGCCATGGAGCCATGGAGTTTCCAGAGCCATGGAGCCATGGAGTTTCTAGAGCCATGGAGCCATGGAGTTTCTAGAGCCATGGAGCCATGGAGTTTCTAGAGCCATGGAGCCATGGAGTTTCTAGAGCCATGGAGCCATGGAGTTTCTAGAGATGGGCCAGACGTGGAGTGGAGCCCATGCAGCACGTCTTCTCCCTCGTGCACTCAGAGCTCAACCTTGACTCCCCTTTCCCTTCCCCTCTCCCCTCCCCTTCCCCCTCCCCTTCCCCTCCCCTCCCCCTCCCCGTCCCTCTCCCCTTCCCTCCCATGGTGTGCCACAGCAAGGTGATCGACGCCCCGACAAAGGCCATGGAGTTTCTGGAGATGAGGGTGCGCGGGCCGGACCTGGAGCCCATGCAGCGCGTCTCCTCCCTCGTGTGCTCAGAGCTCAATCTGGCCTGGACTGGACCCCCCTCCCCCTCCCCTTCCCCCGTCCATCCTGCTATGGGTGCGCCACACCACAGCAATGTGATCGATGTGCTGACCAATGCCATGGAATTCCTAGAGATGAAGGTGCACGGGCTGGACGTGGAGAGCCCATGCTCTAGGTGTAAACAGAAGTGTTTGGAGACGTCTCAAAACACTTCTGTTTACACCTAGAGATGAAGGTGTGCGGGCCGGACGTGGAGAGCCCATGCTCTAGGTGTAAACAGAAGTGTTTGGAGACGTCTCAAAACACTACTGTTTACACCTAGAGATGAAGGTGCGCGGGCCGGACGTGGAGTAGAGCCCATGCAACTCCATGCCCCTGCTCTCCCCCTCTTTCGTTTCCCTGTTTGGTATTTCACAGCAAGGTGATAGACGTGTTGACTGAAGGCAATGGAGTTCCTTGAAATGAAGGTGCGCGGATCGGATCTGTAGCCCATGCAGAAAGTCTTCTCCCTCGTGCGCTCTGAGCTCAACCTCAAGGCAGGCTCGAACCCACCCCCCTTTTCCCTCTTTTCCCCATCCCCATTCCTCCCTCCCTTGGTGCGACGCAGCAAGGTGATCGATGTGCTCACCAAGGCAATGGAGCTTCTGGAGATGAAGGTGCGCGGGTCGGACGTGGAGTGGAGCCCATGCAGAAAGTCTTCTCCCCCGTGCGCTCTGAGCTCAACCTCGACCCCACCTCCCCTTTCTCCTCTCTCTCCCCTTCCTCATTCCTCCCTCCCTTTGTGCGCCCCCACAGCAAGGTGATAGATGTCCTGACAAAGGCAATGGAGTTCTTAGAAATGAAGGTGCGCGGGTCGGACGTGGAGCCGATGCAGAAAGTCTTCTCCCTCGTGCGCCATGAGCTCAACCTCGACCCCAAGAACCTCAAGCAGGAGACCAAGAAGTTCTGGACTCGCTTCCCCGCTCTCATTAAGGTGATTTGCCTTTGCTGATCTTCGGAAGGTAAGCCTCATCTGAACCTTCAACCCTGAACCCTGACACTTGCAAGCCCAGATTTACTTTTGAGAATTCTGAAAAGTAATTTCCACCCTAAGCCCTGAAATTATTTGCAAGCCCAGAATTTGAACCCTGAATTTTGAGTCGACTCAAAAGCGAATTTGAACCCTGAATTTTGAGCCACCGAACATTGAACATTGGTGTTTGAAGCACGCTGAGCAGACTATCTGTTACCAAAGACTATTTGTCACCAAAGATGTGAGCCAAATCAACCAATGTGAAGCTCACACATTTCCTCCCTGCATCCCTGCCTCCTTCTTTCGCCCTTGTCACTTGCAGGTGGAGCTGCTGCTGCTGGCGCAGCTCACACGGCAGGCAGACTTGGTTCCACCTGAGCTGAGGAAGGACTTCAATACCATTCTCAAGCTCACGCCACGGCTCATGGAGGAGCTTATCAAGGTGCGTTGTGTGGTTGTTTGGCGTTGCTCTTATAAGGCGAACAGGACTCGATGAGGTGCCTGCTTTTCCCCTCCGCCCGTTCCCTCGTATGCCCCCTCTGCGACAAACTTCCTTCTCTCTCTTCCTCTAAGCTATGTAAGTTCCGAGGAGGAACTGTTCCTTCTCCCCTCCGCCCGTTCCTCTCCATGCTTCTACCAAGCCATGCCACTGTTGGATCCGCATTGATGCTTTTCCCCACCCCCCCACCCCCCCACTGTTGGTGTTTGGCCCCAATCTCACATTTTGTACTTGAACTTTTATATCCTAGTTTAGTGTAGTTTGCACTTTGTGTTTGGTTGGGTGTACACCCACATCCCAACCAAACCCAAATGTAATCTCCAAGCAATCTCCAACCCACCAATTGGAGATTGCCTTGGGATTACCCTTGATTCCCTAGGATTGCCTCCTGATTCCCTCCTCATCCCTACCTTGCTCATTCCGGATGTACTTAAAGAGCTTTGAGCTCACTACTATAGTATCGATTCTGAGCTCAAGTTCTGACATGGTATCAGAGCAGCTCAACCGCATACGCGGATCGTGATCCTCTCATCTCTGCGGATACTTGTCCCGCAAACCTCCGGGAAGCCATCGCCAATCTCGTCGCCGTTGATTCGCGACATTCATCGGCGGAATTTCTCCCGCCACATCTTCCTGTCACCATCGACGGAAACTTCTCTGGTAAGCGCATCGTCGGCGCTCTAACCTAACACTCGTTTTCATCAATTCGTCACTCTCGTCACTTCTTCTCCTCGTCGGGCCGCCGCCCGTCGCCCTGCAGCTTCTCGTCGGGCCGCCGCTCGTCGCCCTGCAGCTTCTCTTCGGGCTGCCGCCCGTCGCCCTGCAGCTTCTCGTCGGGCCGCCGCCCGTCGCCCCGCAGCGTCATCTTCGGGCTGCTGCCCGTCGCCCCGCATCTGCACTCCTACCCCCATCCCCCCTCTTTCCCGCAGCTGAATAGGTGCAGCAACGCAGCCGAGCAGCAGCGTAGCCGCGAAGCCGAGCAGCCGTGTAGCCGCGAAGCCGAGCAGCAGCGTAGCCGCGAAGCTGAGGGTGGTGTGTGGGGTGGTGTGTGGGAATAGGATTAGTAGATAGTTGACACTAAATTGGCGTCTCAGTCAAATTCTCCTTCAGAAACCCTAAACCTCAATATTCTCTTTCGTAAACCCTAAACCTCCGGTTCTTCAAAATCTCCTTTGGAAACCCCAAACCTCAAGTTCCTATCGGTGACTTAAGAGCGGCGCTCCGCGCGAGAAGTTAAGGGGTCTCCACCATGGCTTTCTCGTCTTCCACCATGGCGAACCCCATCACCCCGCTCCGCCTTGAAGCCGATGGCTCTAGCTCCAACTTCAAGGCGTGGAGCTACGGAGTTGACAAGCACCTCCTGAGCCGTGACGTGCAGGGCCTTGACCTCAAGGACGTCCTCCTCAACCGTGACAAAGGGAAACAGCCCACTCTTCCCCGTGAACCGACCGAATCTTCAAGTGATGCTGACGTGATGACGTACGAAGAAGCTGTTGAGAAGTACCGGAAGTGGGAGAAGGCCGATGCTGCCATCATCAGCGTCTTCATTGCCTCCACCCCTCCCGAACTTGTCAACACGTTCCACAACTACCCTACCTCCAACGCCATCTGGAAGTATCTCCAGGATCGGTTCATGAACAAGACGGCGGTCGGAGTGGCGATTCTCATCCCCAGCATGTTTCAAGTCCGTCTTGAGGACTGCTCAGGAATGGCTGACTACATCGCCAAGGTGCAGACCATTCATGGTGAACTCAAGGTGCTGGGTATAGTCTTCCCCGAACAAGCCCCTGCAGCCGCCCTTCTTGTTGGTCTCTCCTCGGCATATGAAGTCACGAGGAAGATGCTCCTCACGCTCTCAGCGGAAGACCTCACCTTTGCTAAGGTCTCCACCGCACTCCTCTCTGCCGAGAAAGACTCCACGGCTCAGGCCAAGGCATACGCCATCCGTGCTTCCATGCCCCTAGCAAGTGTTGCAGCGGCCCTTGCCTCGGTGCCTTTCCAGCGCAACCGCTTTCCTCCGTGCACCTACGTCGTCAAGTATGGCAACCGCAAGGGACAAGTGTGTGGTGGCACTAACCACCCCCTTGCCACGTGCTTCAAGAAGAAAGACGACGAGTGGTATGCCATCCACGGGGTTGACAAGAAGCCGCCAAACTGGATGCGCGCTCGTAAGGCCAATCTCGTTGAGGTCCAGGACCCCTCTTCGGCTAGTGCTAGTGTTAGTGCTCCTGTTGATGTGCGTATCTACCTGTTGTTTCCTGGCACTGCCATGATTAATGAAGCCACTTCCCAGTACATGGACTCATCACAGGCACCACAGTACATAGAGTTCACACTCGACAGCGGGGCCACTCACACTGTGCTCAAGGAGACACTCTCCTTCAAACCCTATCCAGCACCTATCCCTCTCTTGGGAGCTGACTCCAGCTTCACCACCCTAGCCAAGGGCACCTCCACAGTCCCATGCCCAGCCTTCCCTTCCGGCACCGTCACTGGCATGTGCGTGCCTTCACTACGCCACAATCTAGTGGCTCAAACAGAAATTCAGAAAGCAGGGCTACGCACCATCTTCTCGGAGAATGAGGACCACTGCGACATCATTGACCCACTCACCAACAAGGTCTTGGCCCGCTTCACCCTCAATAGCAGCGGCCTCTACACGTTACGCGTTCCTCTCCCACAGGTTTCAACCACCCAAGCACAGGCTCCCATCACACCATGCACATGTCGCAGCCTCTCCAACCCGACCATCCTCTATCATCATCGTTAGGGCACCCAAACTTCCGCACGCTTGCTGACATGGCCTCCAAGAAACTTCTTCTCGGCCTGCCAGCCACACTTCCTCCACCACCTGACTCACCCGCCCCCACGTGCCTTGATTGCACCAAGAGCAAACTGCGCCAACAGCCCCACACTGCCTCACCCACAATCGCAGCGGCACCACTGGACCGAGTGCACATGGACGTCTGGGGCCCTGCCCCTGTTCCTGCACGAGGTGGATATCGCTACTTCCTAGTTATCGTGGATGACCACTCACGATACGTCTCTGCTCACCTCCTCCACACTAAGGCTGAGGCTCCAGAGGTCATCATGGCGTGGGTCAAGCAGGCACAGACCACCTTAGACCGCAAGGTCAAGCGCCTTCACTCGGATGGGGGGGGTGAATTTTGCAACGACAAGCTCAAAGCCTTCTGCTCCTCCGAAGGCATCCAGCAAACCTTCACCCTCCCTGACAGCCCTCAACAGAACGGCATAGCTGAGAGCCGCAACCACACCCTAGTGCAGATCACTCGGTGCCTCCTCAGCCACTCCAACGCTCCACACTCTCTCTGGGGATACGCTCTCTACCACGCCGCCCTCCTCTACAACCTTTACCCCATCCGCACCTTCCCGACACCACTCCAACCACACTCTGGCTCGGGAAAACGCCCACTGCTCGCTCTCTTCGCGTTTGGGGATGCACCGCCTATGTCCTCCTCAACCCTCAGGCTCGACGCCAGAACGGTGGCAAGCTCGGTCCCAAGACTCAAACGTGCATCTACCTTGGGCACAACGCCGACTCACCTGACTACCTCTTCCTCAATCCCTCCACTCAACAGTTGGTCAGGAGCCGCGACGTTGTCTTTGATGAGACCCGCCCATTCTACTCCCCTTCAGGACGGGACCCTCTCCCTGATCCACCCTCCCTCGTGTGGGCAGACTTTGACGCGCCTCCCGACCTCCCGCCTGCTCCTGCCCCCTCACCTCCTCTCTCTCCTGCCATCCCACCATCTCCCTCTGAGGTCTCTGACCCGGCCTCACCGGTGTCTTCGGCAGCTGCTCCGCCCCCCCCCCTCACCTTCCTCACTTCCCGCTGCACCGCCCCCTCCGAGCGCACCTATCACCATTGGCGGTCCCACCCTCCGGCCCCACCTCCTCCCCCAGTTCCCCCCACCACAGAGGAACCCGCTCTCCCACAGTCGCCCGAGCTGATCACGTACCGTCGGCGGCCCATTCCCCCACCCAAGCCTCCTAAGTCACCATCTCCGACACCGCCTGCCCCACCCTCCTCACCGGTGGCTCATGGCACCCGCTCCCATCGCGCTGCTCTTCCACTCGCAATGGTTCTTCGATACACAACGATCACACCGCCTCCTCCTGCTAGGGGGGATGTGCCCTCTACCCTTCTAGAAGACAGGCATGAGGAGCTGTGTGATCTCCATGCAGTCATTCCTCAGCTCTCACACATCTTCCCCGATATCACTGGCTCACCCTCCCTCAACCTCGCGGAGAACCCGACCATCCCTATCCCTCTCACCATCCAAGAGGCTCTCTCAGGCCCTCATGCTGCCGAATGGCGTGCTGCCATGGACGCGGAGATTGCAGCATTCACTCGCAACCACTCCTTCGACGACGAGACTCCACCTCCAGGAGTCAACATCGTCGGGGGCAAGTGGTTGTTCCGTGTTAAAACAGCTCCCAGACGAGGCACCGGTGTTCAAAGCGCGTTACGTAGCCAAGGGCTTCACCCAGCAGCGGTACCGCGACTTCGACCTAATCTTCTCCCCCACATCCAAACCTCCCACCATTCGAACGCTCATGGATGTTGCAGCTCGAGAAGACTTTGAGATCAAATCCATGGATGCCTCCTCCGCCTTCCTACAAGGACGTCTCAAGGAGACAGTGTTCATGGACAGACCAGAAGGCTTCCCAGGAGAATTCCCTCCCAACACTGTCTGGAAGCTGAATCGCCCTGTCTACGGCCTTAAACAAGCCCCTCGCGAATGGCACATCAAGGTGAAAGAAGTCCTCCTCTCCCTGGACTTCCACCCCTCAACTGCTGACCCGACTCTCTTCATCCGTCGTCATTCTGAGCCATTCTACATCCTAGTCTACGTGGATGATTTTATCCTCGTTGCCAAGGACTCGGCCCAAATGACCTCAGTCCAGGCAGCCCTGAGCAAGGCCCTCCAGATGAAAGACCTCGGTGACCTCAAGCACTACCTGGGAATGGAGATCACTCGTGATCGCACAAGGCTCGCACCATCTCACTCTCCCAGGAGTTCTACATCGACAATGTGCTCAAGCGGTTTGAGATGGAGCTGTGCACACCTGTTGCCACCCCCGCTGCCGCTGGCAACACCTCCTTACAGCTCCTGCTGTACCCACACCAGAGGCCTGCTCTAAGCCATACCCGGAACTTGTTGGGTCCCTCATGTACGCCATGATGTGCACCCGACCGGACTTGGCCTACCCAGTCAGTGTTCTCTCTCGTTACGTGGCCCCGGGTCGCTTCACTAATCTTCATTGGAAGGCAGCAAAGCGGGTGCTGCGCTATCTTAAGGGCACAAAGTCCCACGTTCTCACACTCGGTGGGCTCTCCCCTCCTCGCCTGGAAGGTTACACAGACTCCTCCTGGGCTGATGACCAGGCCGACCGACGCTCCTCTCAGGGGTACTGCTTCACCCTCGGGAGCGGAACTGTCAGTTGGCGCTCCACCAGGTCGTCTGCAGTCTCCCTCTCCTCCTGTGAGGCGGAGCTCTACGCAGGCACCATGGCTGCTCAGGAGGCCCGTTGGCTCACCTTCCTACTCCAGGAGCTTGGCTTCCCTCAGTCAGCCCCCACCCTCTGGTGTGACAACCAGAGTACCATCCACATCTCTCAAGACCCTGTGTATCACACCCGCACCAAGCATATTGAACTTCGGCACTTCTTCATTCGTCACCTTGTGCAACAAGAGCAGCTGAAGGTGGAATACGTGGCATCTGACTGCAACCTGGCTGACCTGTTCACCAAGCCCCTTGGGAAGGTTCCCCACCATCGTCTCCTTGGCGCCATGGGGCTCTGCGCTCCTCCCTCTCCGCCATGAGTTCGATTGACGCCTCAGGGGGGGTGTTGGTGTTAGGCCCCAATCTCACATTTTGTACTTGAACTTTTATATCCTAGTTTAGTGTAGTTTGCACTTTGTGTTTGGTTGGGTGTACACCCACATCCCAACCAAACCCAAATGTAATCTCCAAGCAATCTCCAACCCACCAATTGGAGATTGCCTTGGGATTACCCTTGATTCCCTAGGATTGCCTCCTGATTCCCTCCTCATCCCTACCTTGCTCATTCCGGATGTACTTAAAGAGCTTTGAGCTCACTACTATAGTATCGATTCTAAGCTCAAGTTCTGACACCCACCCCCCCACCCCCCCCACCCCCCCCACCCCCCCCACCCCCCCACCCCCCCACCCCCCCACCCCCCCCACCCCCCCACCCCCCACCCCCCCACCCCCCCACCCCCCCACCCCCCCCACCCCCCCACCCCCCCACCCCCCCACCCCCCCACCCCCCCACCCCCCCACCCCCCCCACCCCTCAACCCCCGGCCAGCCCTCTCTTTCCTTCGCCACGTGCTCTCCTCCTCTTTCCTGCCCCACAGATCTCTCTGTAACCCTCGTCCTCCTGTGGGGCATGCCTGGTTGCGGCCAGCAGTGGGGGCCATCGAGCTCTCCCAGAGATTCTATCAGGCTGTGCCGCTGTCGGCTCACATCCCCAGTACTTTCCATGTGGCTCCGTTTGTTGTGCCACCCCACCACCCCACCCCTCCCCAGATCTATCTCTACCCTCGTCCCCCTGTGGGCTACGCCTGGTTGCGGCCAGCAGTGGGAGCAATCGAGCTCCCAGAGCTTCTATCAGGCCGTGCCTTGGTCTACTCACCACCAATACTTCCCCTTCCGCTCTGCCTGTCATCCCTCCATCTACATCTCACCCAACCCTGCGTTTTTCCACAGATCTCTCTCTACCCTCGCCCCCCAGTTGGCTACGCCTGGTTGCGGCCAGCAGTGGGAGCAATCGAGCTCTCTCAGAGCTTCTATCAGGCCGTGCCGCTGTCGGCCCGCAAGCAGACGGACAAGGGGGGCAGTGCGGAGGGCATTGCTGCTCTGCTGCAGCTGCCGCACGTGGACGAGGGGGTGGTGAAGAAGCTTACTAGAAAGGTGAGCTGCTGTGTGGGCAGGTGAGGAGTGGTGTGGGCAGGTGAGGAGTGGTGTGGGAAGGTGAGGAACAGTGTGGGAAGGTGGGGTGTTAGTGCTGAAAGCCTGGAAGGAGGGCATTGCTGCGCTGCTGCAGCTGCCGCATGTGGACGAGGAGGTGGTGAAGAAACCCATGAGCAAGGTGAGAAGCGGTGTGGGCAGGTGAGGAGGGGTGTGAGAGGGTGGGAGATGCTGACTGAGGAAGTCCAAACCGTCCTGCTCACCAGTATTGAGTGTCTGACTGCAGCAGAAGCGTGTTTTGAGACGTCTCAAAACTCACCAGTATGGAGTGTCTGACTGCAGCAGAAGCGAGTGATGCGGAGACCACCCGGAGCACCATGCCTGAGATGGTCGTCAACATTCCCTTCCCCTCTCCCTCCTTTTTCTCCCCTCGTCATGCACCAGAAGCTGAAGAATTTCCAGGAGCTCAGGGAAATGACAGAGGAGGCCCGCACCGACCTGCTCACCACAGTGGGAGGACTCAGCACATCAGAAGCGAGCGACGTGGAGGTGCTGGTCCACACTGCCTTTCCTTTTTCCTCCTTTCCCCTCCCCTTGTCCAACAACAGAAGCTTAAGAACCTCCAGGAGCTCAGGGAACTAAGCGAAGAGGCTCGCACCGACCTGCTCACCACAGTGGGGGGTCTCAGCCCTGCAGAAGCCAGTGATGTGGAGGCGACTCTGAGCACCATACCTGAGATGCTGGTGGACGCGGCGTGCATCACGCAGGGCGCAGACGACGGCATTCAGGAGGGGGACGTCGTCACCCTCCGCATCTGGCTCACCCTCCGCCGCGGCAACGGGCATGTAGTCTCCCACCCCCACATGCCGCACTTTCCCTACCGAAAAGACGAGGCCTTCTGGCTGATGCTGGCCGACCAAGCCGGGAACTCCGTCTGGCTCTCCCAGCGGGTGACTTTTCTGGATGAGACCGCGGCGATTCGGGCGGCGGCGGATTATACGAGAGAGACGGTGGAAGCGGAGGGGTTTGATGATGCGGAGGTGGCGAGGGAGGTGAAGGAGGCAGTTGAGAGGGTGAAGGGCGGCGCGCGGCTGGTGATTGGGAAGTTTCAGGCGCCGGCTGAAGGGGTGTATGCGCTGACTGTCATGGTGATGAGCGACGTTTGGATTGGGTGTGACAAGAAGGTTCCTCTCAAGATCAAGGTGCGTGTATTTTCGAAACCTTTAAACCTAACCATGGGATGGGATGGTGTGGCGCTGCTGGTGATTGGGAAGTTTCAGTCGCCGGCTGAAGGGGTGTATGGGCTGACTGTCATGGTGATGAGCGACGTTTGGATCAGGTGTGACAAGAAGGTTCCTCTCAAGGTCAAGGTGCGTGTATTTTCGAAACCTTTAAACCTAACCATGGGATGGGATGGTGTGGCGCTGCTGGTGATTGGGAAGTTTTAGTCGCCGGCTGAAGGGGTGTATGCGCTGACTGTGATGGTGATGAGTGACGTTTGGATCGGGTGTGATAAGAATGTCGCTTTGAAGATCAAGGTGAGTGTACTTTTGAAACATTGAAACCCACTCATGGCATGGGATTGCATGGAAGTGTTGGTGATTGAGAAGGTTCAGGCGCTGGGTGAAAGGGTGTATGGTTGGTAATTGGGTTGGTAATTGGGTTGGGAATTGGGTTGGGAATTGATCCTTATTCAAGCGTGAGGCGTGGGTGCCTGCTGAAGGGGTGTATGCGCTGACTGTGATGCTGATCAGTGACGTGTGGATCGGGTGTAATAAGAAAGTCCCTCTAAAGATCAAGGTATGTGTGGTGTGGGGTGGGATGGGATGGGATGGGATGGGATGGGATGGGATGGGATGGGATGGGATGGGATGGGATGGGATGGGATGGGATAGGGTGAGAACAAGGGCTGGAACATGTGGGGCAGTGGTGATTTTGGAAGGGTTCAGAGAGAGCGACAAGGTGTTGTGTACGGTTCTCTCTCCTCCCCACTCTCTCCCTCGCCGCTCCCTCTTTTTCCTCCCCTTCACACCCTTTAGGTGGGCAAGAGAACACGGGCCGGAACAAGGGGGGCAGTGGTACCTTCAGAAGGGGCTGGGGAGAGTGACGAGGAGGGAGAGGAGGAGGAGGGAGAAGGGGAGGAGGAGGAGGGGTATGATGAGGATGATGACTACATGAGCGAGTATAGTGAGGATGAGGAGGAAGAGGGGGAGGGGGAGGGGAAGAAAGGAGGGGAGGGTGATAAAACGGAGGGCTCGGATGGCAGTGGAGAGGAGGATGAATCTGAGCCGTTGATAGATGGCAAGAAGAAATGAGAGGTCATGCCAGAACTCATCTCTGGTTGCACGGTTGCATTCTTTGCTCAACAACTCCGACCTCAATTCATTTTCTGTAGGCTTATTTTAGTGCACCTCGTTGATATTTATGCATCGCATACCGTACATTTCCGTTTTCTAATAATGTCGGTGAAGTACTCATAAAAAAGCTGGCAATGCAAGCACAGAGAAAGCCACCTGCATTGCGTACAAAAATGGTTTCACAGGGCACCTGCCGCTTCCTACTCACCCACACTGAGCTTTTTTAGTAAGCCGCACAATTCCCACCGTAAACGCATCACGTCTCACTTAATACACATCCCACCGTAACAATGAAACGAAACACATCACTTGCGCTTTCGCTTGCCCTTGCCTCTCCTGCTCGTCCTCCCGGAATCCTGTGGCGTGGCAGATATGGTGTGTGTGGGTAGAAACATTTTCACTTGTTTAGGTGTGTGTGTGTGTGTGGAAGTAAAGGAAGCAGGTGGCACTGAACCCCCGTAGCAATGTGGAACACCACAAGGCAACAGGCAGCGAAAAATCTGGAACAGCAGTGTGACACTGAACCCCCGTAGCCATCCCCACTGTGAACCCCATTGTGAACCCTGCAGTGAAACAAGGTCAGCCAGCATACCATATTGCATGACAACCAACGAGCTCAAGTGATCGTCCCTTAGGACCTGCAGTGCAAAGGTGTGTCAACTCACGACTTACCCTGAGGTGTTGACGATAGGCAATGCGGCCGTAAAGGGTCTTCCCTGATGCTGTCACATACACCTGCAGCAGGCACACATGGGCAGGGTGGGAGGGACACACAGACGGATAAGATATCTTAGGTGCCTCAGACCACCGCTGTTACCAGCAGCACCCCTTCCCATACAACCACCCACCGCCCCCACCACCCCTTCACGTAGGTTTCTTCTTATTAAGCTTCTCAAAAAGATACCTATAGCAAGGTGAGAACAGCTCACCTTCTTGCTGCCCTCTGCTACCCAGTGACCGCCGCTGCTACCGGCAACACCCCTTCCTATACCCGCCACCGCTGCTGCCACCAGCAGAGGTTATGCAATATTGGGAGCAGAGACAGTGCAGATAACTCACCTTCTTGCCGCCCTCTGCTACCCAGTGACCGCCGCTGCTGCTAGCAGCAGCACCCCTTCCTATACCTATATCCACCACTGCTGCTGCCATCACCACCCCTTCCAGAAGGTATTTTTCTCGAATTCTCAAAACACACCTAAAACAAAGTGTGAGACAGCTCACCTTCTTGCCACCCTCTGCCACCCAGTGACCACCACTGCTACCAGCAACACCCCTTCCCGTAACACCACCACCACTGCTGCCACCACCACCACCACCAGCCCTGGAAGCAACAGCACCACCGCCACCACCACTCCCTCTCCTCCTCCCACTGCCCCCTTGCTGCTGGGAAAGCTGCTGCTGCCGTCCAAATCCCTCCCCTCCCATCCTCCCCCCATTCCTAGCAGCGCTCCCAGCACCACCAGCACCAGCAGGCTGCTGCGGGCACATGTAGTGAGGTGCATTTTGAGGCGCCTCAAAATGCACCTTCCTAGCAGCGCTCCCAGCAGCACCAACACCAGCAGGCTGCTGCGGGCATGGAAACCCGGAACCCCCGACCTCATAGCAGCCATTCTCATTCTCATTCTCATTTCCATGCGCTTGAGAAAAAGGGCGGCCTCCTCTGTCAGTATCTGCCCCGGAGGGAGTTTCGGAGCCAAACTGGCATCGGTAGTCGATGAAAACAGGGTCACCGTTGGCATCGCACCCCCGCTCCTCCAGCCACCCCACCAGCTGCAGGTGCGGCAGGCGCCGCTGCAGCAGCTGCCTCGTAGCCTCCGACAGCGTGGGTGTTGTTGCCGGAGTCTGTGTTGCGGGTGGCTGATGCATGGAACTTGACGGCACAGGTGTTTGCTGCCGGGGTCTGCCTTGGGGGCTGTTGTGTGGCGCCTTGCCTTGGCATGACGTGGGACAAAACAGGGGGTCTGTGTTGAAAGCGGGTGTTGCTTCAACGCGTCAGTGAAACGACCTGGTAGTTGAGAATTCTCAAAAACCAGCTCGTGTTGCAACGCGTCAGTGAAACGACCTGGCGGTTGAATCACTGAGCTCCGTCTCTGGGTGTAGCCAGTTCCCACCGCCCCCTCACACACATCTGCTGCCCATCCCTCATCGTCTCCATCCAAGAACAGCCGCCGCCGCAACCCCTCCACCTCTCCACACCTCTCCTCTCTCCCCTCACCCTCCTCTCCTCTCTCACCCGCCTCCCCTTCCTCTCGCCCCTCCGGAGGCGTGTCCTCTATATCTTCTACATCTATCATGTTTCTCACACCCACCATCTCAGTATCATCCTCAATATCATCATCCATCCGCAACCACGTCTGAGGTAGTCTAGGCATCGCTGGGCAGGACATGGGGCGCTTAGACGGTACTGGAGCAGGCATTAACGGGGCTGCAGGGGAACGCCCTACACAGCTGGATGAGCGGTGACAGCTTGCTGTTGCTGCAAACCCAGGTGCTGTTGTCTTTGATAATGGTGGGTTGTCTGTTGCTGCTGCTGCGGCTGCTGTTGCTGTGTCTGCTCGTCGCCTGGGTGATGGTGTGGCTGCTGCTAATGATGGTGCTGATGGTGAGAGCAGCATCGGAGAAGGCGAGCTGCACACAAACCCCATGCCCGCTTTCAAAGGCGCCTCTGACTGGCTCCCCTCCCCCAGTTCCTTCCGTCTACCCTCCTTCGTTTCCTCCTCCTTCCTTCTCTCCTCCTTCCATCGTTCCTCCTCCCTTCTCTCCTCCTTGCTCTCTCCCGCCCTGCCCCTTACCTCTACAGCCTTTCGCAGCCTTTTAAACCTCCTCCCTCCGTCTCTCTCCGCACTTGCAGCAGCACCACCAGCACTACCAGCAACATCAGCATGAGCCCCAGACACCTCAACCTTCACCTTCTTACCACTCTCAACCCTCCCATAAACACCATCTCCAAGGGCTCTCTCACTCCGTTCATCTTCACGACACCTCTCGCCGTCCCATCCCACTGCCACTCGCTGCTCAACTGCCCCCTGCTTCCCTTCCCAGGCTTCCCTCTTTGCCAACCCTTCGTCATCCCCCACTGTGCTCTCCATCTTTCTATGACTCCGGTCAAAAACTCTCTCTGCTGCTCCTTGTTGCCCGTCCCTCTCTGTCATGCATTGCCCATCCCCCAACGCGCCCTCTTCCCCATCCCACCCCTCCAGCCCCAACGAGAAACTGGGTGCGTCCAAACCCTGTGACGCCTGAAATCCTGATTCCTGTGTCCCCGATTCCTCCGGCGCCTCAAAAGCCGTCTCATGCTTCACGCCCATCTTTGGAGGCGCCTCAGGATTCAAGGAGAAGCTGGGAGCGTCCAGGCCCTGTGAGGGGGAGAAGTTCATCCCATCAAGTTCTGCCTGAATCTCAGAGGGCTGCACGAGAGGGGGGGACTTTGGAGGCGCCTCAGGATGAAACGAGAGGCTGGGAGCGTCCACTCCCTGTGAGGGGAGGAAGTTCATCCTCGCATCAGGTTCCATGTGAAGCTCGGAAGGCTGCACGTGGAGGGAGAAGGACGGCGGTTCAAAGTCAAACTCGCCCATCGCCATCCCTCCCCCTCCTCCAAGGCCTCCGCTTCGTCCTGTACACACCGTGCGTCCTCATCTGCTAATACTTTCTCCTCCGCCCCGCTTAGATTCTCCTCTTCCCTTCCTCCATTTGCACACTCTCCTCTCTCCTCCTCTCCTCTACCCTCCCCTCCTTTCCCCACCTCTCCTCTACCCTCCTCTCCTCTCCCGACTCCTCTCCCCTCACTTCTCCCCTCTCTACTCCCCGCAAAACCTGACTGCACCATCTCGCTACTGCCTCCTGCCTTCTCCCTTCCTTCCCCCTCCTCATGCCCCACCTCTTCGCGTCTTCTCACTTCTCCTCCCTTCTTCCCTTTCCCCCGCCCTTCGCTTCCCTCTCTTTCCTGCTCTTCCTCTACCCTTATCCTTCCGCCCCCGCCTTTGTCTTCCTCTTGTGAATCTGAAAGAATCTCCAACCCATCCACCTTTCTCCTCCCTCCTTCCCTTGCACTTTCCATAACAATTTCGACCGTGGACTGCTCAATCAAGGACTGCCACGTGGCTTCGTCGTCAGGCTGAGTCATCATGGAGTCGTCACTGTCAGCATCCCTGCCATCATGGTCAGCATCCCTGCCATCATTGTCAGCATCCCTGCCATCATTGTCAGCATCCCTGCCATCATTGTCAGCATCCCTGCCATCATTGTCAGCATCCCTGCCATCATTGTCAGCATCCCTGCCATCATTGTCAGCATCCCTGCCATCATTGTCAGCATCCCTGCCATCATTGTCAGCATCCCTGTCATCATTGTCAGCATCCCTGTCATCATTGTCAGCATCCCTGTCATCATCGTTCCCACCCATCGTTCTGTCTTGTTCCTCTCTTCCTGCCCCCTCCTCCCTTTCAACTGATTCTTGTACTCCGATATTCCCTCTTCTCTCCTCCCCCATCCACTTTCCTGCCTCCTGCTCCTCCTCCTCCTCGTTACCTATCACACGTCTCCTCTTCCTCCTCCCTCCACACTCTCTCACGTGCCGCTCCCTTAACCCCTCAAGTTCACGCTCATCCTGCTCTTCCTCCTCTGCCTCCTTCTCTCTCCCCTCCACCTCCCCCCCTTCCTCACCTGCCTCTTCCTCCTTTTCCTCCTCATTTTCCACCGCTTCCTCCTCTCCCTCCTCTGCCTCCACTCCCTCCTCTTCCCCGTCCTCATCCAACCAATCACCATCACCAGCAGCATCACCATCGCCATCACCATCATCAGCACAACCACCATCGCCATCGCCATCACCATCACCACCATTGTCATTACCATCATCATCGGACCAATCAGCAATGGTTTTGATCCTCCTCCTCCTCACCACAGCAGGTATCCCACACCGCCATGCAGTCGGGTGAAACACCGTGCCACTCCCAAACCCCCCTCTACCATCACTTCCTAAGTCCCCTCTATTGTCACTCCCGAACCCGCCTCTAGTATCACTCCCCAGTGTAGTCACATCCAACCCTCTCAAACCCCCAAATGTCCCAATTTCACTGACGCTCCTCCACGCCCTCTCTCCCACACTCCCCATACCCACACTCGCTCCCTCTCTCTCCCCCTCACTCCGCCACCAATCCCCGCAACCCTTCTCTCTCCAACACACTCTCCTCCTTCTCCTCTGAAACCTCCCCCGCTTACCCCCTTTCCCTCACTTGTCCCCCCTTTTCCTCCCCTTCCCGCTGTGCCACCCTCTCCACCTCCCCCCCCTCCACCTATGCCTGCCACTGGATGTGCTTGTCTTTTCTGCTGCCAGCTGGACCAGATCGGCTGTTGCACAGAAAACGACAAACGAGGCTTCTGCGGAACGCTATGCTTTCCCTTGAACAGCCTCTTTCTCGTTGGGTCCTGACGTGGCGGCTCGGCCATTTTGGACACGTCATCCTGACTCGGCACCAAATCGAGCTCAATCACCTCCGCCGTAACTCCTAAGGTCACATCGTCTAATGTCACACCTCCTGAAGTTGCACCTTGCGTTTTTGCTGATCCTCCCACTGCTCCTTCATCAGTCACATCACATACAGTCACACCTTCTCTAGTCACAAATTCGTGGTCAGATTTCTCTGATGATGGTGCTGCTGTTACCCCATCCGCTCCATGCGAATCCCATCTGAACCGAGCGGACGGCTGAGATGGAGCCTGCGAAGCTGATGGCTGTGATGGATCTGGCTGCGACGGACTGGGCGAGACCTGTTGCGAAGATGTTACGGGTTCCTGCGACAAATAACGCGACAGTGGGTGCCTGAATCTTGCGACGGGATTGGCTAAGCGGGAGAGGCCTCGAGCTATTTCTGGACTTGCCACGTGGCGGCATTGTATAGGCGGTAAATCCAAGACCGCTGATGAAAACCCTGGCCTCTTCTTTGCTGTCGACGAAAGCGGTTTTGCAAACACGAGAAATTTAAAGTATAGGATACCGTAAGTCAATAGCGCCTTATATTACGCGAGTCTGAGGTATCGCGAATTGGATCATCTGGGCAACGCGAGGCAGAGTCGAAAAAGCCACGGCTGGAACTGAAACCCTAACAAATACCTGCTCACTCAAGTCAAAGCCACCCTACGCTCGGTCAAAGCACTAACCGGAGCAGGCACAACAATCTCAACGGTCAATTATAAGACTGGTCTCAACCCAGACTGCCCAGTCGAATGGCGCTGCAAACTATGAGCCAAGCAACCTCAAGTTGCGAGGCGTCAAGTTGACGACGACTAGCCGTTATTCTCGACAATTTCGGGGCGTGTGCGGGACAGAATCGAACAGATTCAAATATTCGAATTGGGCGTACACTCCCACACTACTGTGCATTTTTTTGCAAAATTGGCATTGTACAGTTATGCTGCTTTTACTGTGGCTTGATCACAAATTGCTTATGTTGTGTTGTGTGTAGTTCAGCTTTGCCGAGCCTTTGACAGCAGCAACAGATGACAATAAAGAAAGGTTTTCAACCAACCAAAAGCAGATTTGCCTTGACCATGGTTTCTGCACATCTTATTCTCTGCCTCACATACTAGCTCATTCTTACAGTTGGTGCATGGTGCCTCTTATTTCCGCCAACCTAGCCCCTCCACTCCCTAGGCTTCATAGGGAGCTTCGAGTCCCGCCGTGGTTCCTAGATCCCGCCTAACTACCAGCGACTTTGCACTTGGCATTGAATCCGACACTTGGTTTGCTCACGCTAGCACTCGTGGCACAGCCAGTCTATTCCTATGCCAGAAAGCGTACTGGGACGATCTTAGTATTAGTGCTAATTAGGTTGAGAAGCAGATCATTTCGACGTTTAGATATTTCGATACTCCACCACTCCGATTTTGTGCATGTTCGACTGCATTTCGAGGGCTTTCTTTAGTGAATCTGTCTGCTGCCTGGCCGCTGTACTGAAGTCATAGGAACCGTCAGGTTCAGGAAACGCAACTTGATTGTCGGCGCCAGTAGCTTTCCTCCGGTTCCCGAACCAAATTTATCGTTGTTCTCTTCCTAGTAACCAACGGTTTGGATTCAGTTCTGGTAGTTATCTTCGGATTAAAGCCGAGCGGGTACAGAGATTTAGAGGAAGGATTCTGTCTCGTTATCGTTTAAAAGCCGTTACAATAGTCGTCGCGGAATTCCGTACCTTTCCCGTGACTTGGAACATTCCGTACGCGTTTTAAGGCTGAGGCGGCTCGACGGAGGAGAGGGAAAACGTCGCGGACTACACACTTCTGTATCGAATTGGCGTATATCGAATCAGCTTGCCAGAATGAGTGTACGTGCCATTTAATCCACGCAAGCTGATATCCTTCTTTCCCTGTTCGCCCTTTCCTCCCTTTCCCCTCCCTCCCCATTTAATCCGCCTTCTCTCCTTCCTTCTCCCCTTTTTCCTGCTCCCCCTTCCCTCCTCGCAAACTTCACTTGTTCTGTCGTTAAGTCTTCCGTGAGCTGTCTGAATCGCAGCAGGAGTCAGTGCAGCGATTCGTGCCTATTTTATGCGTAAAGTCTCTGCCTGTGTTTCTTATGCCGTACCAAATATTTGCGCCCCAGATTCCTCTACTTCTCTCCTTCTAACCGTTTACATCGGAGGCAGAAGGAATTGGTGCAGTGCAGCAAGGCGTTGCATTTCCCGTTGTCCCCACCCGTGTCATGTCATGTGACAGTTGCATATCCCGCGCATCCCCCCTTTTTCCTCGTGTTCCCTCATCCGACCCTACCCCGCACCCCTCTCCCGCTCTCCCCTCTCCATCTCACCCCCCTCCTCAGAGCCGTCTGAATCGGCAGCAGAAGGAGGCAGTACAACAATTCGTGGCGATCACAGGCACGAGGTGAGAATGGCATAGGCATGTGCACAGCACAGACGCGTGGTGAGCACAGCACAGGCACGTGGTGAGCACAGCACAGTCACGTGGTGAGCACAGCACAGGCACGTGGTGAGCATGAAGGTCTTGAGCGATGAACGCTGCACATTCCCCTTCCAGCGACCTCGGGGCACTAGCGGCCCTGAGCCCGAGCGAGTGGAACATGGAGCTCGCGTTCGACCTCTACTCCTCCTCCACCACCTCCACCTGGTTTTGAGGCGCCTCAAAAACGAGTGGAACATGGAGCTCGCGTTCGACCTCTACTCCTCCTCCGCCTCGGGTCTTCTCATCCCCTTCTCCCTCCCCTCCTTCCCTTCCCCTTCACCATCCCCTTCTCAGCAACCTCGGGGCACTAGCGGCCCTGAGCCCGAGCGAGTGGAAGATGGAGCTTCGCGTTCGATCTCTACTCCTCCTCCTCCACATCCAACCTCGTTTTGAGGCGCCTCAAAACGAGCGGAACATGGAGCTCGCGTTCGACCTCTACTCCTCCTCCTCCACATCCACCTCGGCCCCTCTCTTCTTCTCTTCCTTCGCGCCCTGCCTCCCTCCCCTCGCTCCCTTTTCTCCCAGTGACCGGGGGGCACTAGCAGCTCTGAGGGCGAGCGAGTGGAACATGGAGCTGGCGTTCGACCTCTTTTACTCCTCCTCCACCTCGGGTCTTCTCATCCCCTTCTCCCTCATCTCCCTCCCTCCTTCCCTTCCCCTTCACCATCCCCTTCTCAGCAACCGAGGGGCATTAGCGGCTCTGCGAGCGAGCGAGTGGAACATGGAGCTCGCATTCGATCTCTTCTACTCCTCCTCCACCTTCCATTCCCTCCCTCCCTCCCTCCCCCCCGCCCTCCCTCCCCTCCCCCCCTCGCCCCCTCAGCGATCGGGGAGCATTAGCGGCCCTGCGAGCCAGCGAGTGGAACATGGAGCTCGCCTTCGATCTCTTCTACTCCTCCTCCACCTCAACTTGTGCTCATTGTCCCTCCACTCCGCACATTCACTCCACACCCCACACTCCCATACTCCCCCCCCCACAGCGACAGGGGGGCACTAGCGGCCCTGCGGGCGAGCGAGTGGAACATGGAGCTCGCCTTCGATCTCTTCTACTCCTCATCACTGCACTTGTTCTCACTGACCCTCCTTCCATTCGCGTTGCAGCGATCGGGGTGCACTAGCGGCCCTGCGAGCGAGCGAGTGGAACATGGAGCTGGCGTTCGACCTCTTCTACTCCTCTCAAGCTCGGCCCATTATTCCCTCCCCTTCTTCTCCCAGCGACCGGGGGGCACTGGCGGCCCTGCGGGCGAGCGAGTGGAACATGGAGCTCGCCTTCGACCTCTTCTACTCCTCCTCCACCTCGGGTCAGCAGCTGAGGGCGTTGGGGCGCTCTGCTGCTCCTAAAGTGGACCCTCGGCAGCTGGAGCATCTGTTTCTCAGATACAAAGGTGGGGTAGTGCAGAGTTGTGCGAGGGTAGGTGCAGTGCAGTGGAAGGGTGTTTTGAGACGTCTCAAAATAATGCAGAGTTGTGCGAGGGTAGGTGCAGTGCAGTGGAAGGGTGTTTTTTGAGACGTCTCAGAATAATGCAGAGTTGTGCGAGGGTAGGTGCAGTGCAGTGGAAGGGTGTTTTGAGACGTCTCAGAATAATGCGGAGTTGTGCGAGGGTAGGTGCAATGCAGTGCAGTGCAGTGCAGTGCAGTGC
This sequence comes from Closterium sp. NIES-65, assembly GCA_948144175.1. Classification (NCBI taxonomy): domain Eukaryota; kingdom Viridiplantae; phylum Streptophyta; class Zygnematophyceae; order Desmidiales; family Closteriaceae; genus Closterium; species Closterium sp. NIES-65. The sequence goes on along the minus strand of CANXME010001621.1, from coordinate 3,772 downwards.
AGTGGAAGGGGTTGGGAAGGTATGTATTTGCCCCTCGTTCCTGCCTCCCTTCCCTCTCCTGTTCCCCGCCAGTTTCCTGTGTCCCCCTGCATCAGTCGTTCATGCCGGCATGAGTTTCGTGTCGGATGTCATCCCCCGTATACGTTGATTCAATACTCTTCCTGCTCCCTACTGCTGCTGTGCTGTTTCCCTGCCTCAGACCCTCACTGCGATCTAATTCTCGTGGATGGCGTTTCAAAGCTCTGTGAAGACCTCGAGGTGTGTGTATAAGCTTTGAGAGGATTTCTTTTCTCCTCTCTTCTTTCCAGACCTTTGTCTTTTGTTCACTCCTTCCAATCCCTACTGTGGCCACAAGGTCTCAGATTTCACGTATTCTCCCTCCTGCTCTTAGGGTCTCCCTTTTCCTCTCCCCCCCCTCTCCCCCACCATTCACCTCCCTCTTTTCTTTCCATTGTTCTTTTTCACTTTTAGAATTGGAACGATTTCGAGGCCCCTCAATCCACCCCTTCCCCCTCCCCACACACACCCTTTCTTTCCCTCTCTCTTTCCATGGTTTCTTTCCCTTGTGGGCGGCAGGTGGATCCTCAAGACATTGTCATGGTAAGCGCAGGCTATGCTGCACAGCGGCAGGCGCTCATATAGGCATCCGTTCTCGCTTATGCGACTATGCATGCACATGCATCTTATGCACGCAAGTCATATTTTCGTGTGTTGCATACACTGCATACATCATCCATGCATGCATCGTACGCCGCACAGACTGGCCCCTGCGGCCACCACCCCATTCCACCGCATTTCATCCCATGCCAACCCATGCCAACCCATGCCAACCCATGCCATATCATGCCATGTCATGCCGACCCATGCCTCCTGTGCAGCGAATACCATCATGCACTTCAAGGCAGCGTCTATGTGTGATACTCCAAGAATGAATTTCCATTCACGCTGTAGACTGCTGTTTTTGCTTCTCCACATGTATTATCCCGACCCCCCCTCCTGTGCAGCTAATACTATCAGGGCACTTCAAGGCAGCGTCTATGTGTGAATACTCCAAGAATGAATTTCCATTCACGCTGTAGACTGCTGTTTTTTGCCTTCTCCACATGTATTATCCCGACACCCCTCCCTGTGCAGCTAATACTATCAGGGCACTTCAAGGCAGCGTCTATGTGTGAATACTCCAAGAATGAATTTCCATTCACGCTGTAGACTGCTGTTTTTCCTTCTCCACATGTATTATCCCGACACCCCTCCCTGTGCAGCTAATACTATCAGGGCACTTCAAGGCAGCGTCTATGTGTGAATACTCCAAGAATGAATTTCCATTCACGCTGTAGACTGCTGTTTTTGCCTTCTCCACATGTATTATCCCGACACCCCTCTGTGCAGCTAATACTATCAGGGCACTTCAAGGCAGTGACCATGTGTGAATACTATAATCCAAGGAGGATTTTCCATTCACGCTGCAGACTGATGTTTCTCCTTGTGCCATCTCCTCCCTCTCCTTTCTTCCCGCGCCCCTCCCTCTGCAGCTAATACTATCATGGCACTTCAGGCAGCGACCATGTGTGAATACTCCAAGGAGGAATTTATGCAAGGCATGCAACGACTGGGGTAAGGCATGCAACGACTGGGGTAAGTAATTCACGACGAAGAATGTGGGGATCAGATCAGAGAGTGTGTATGAGAAGCCCTTTGAGTCGACTCAAAAGGCATGCAACGACTGGGGTAGTAATTTATGACGAAGAATGCGGGGAACAGAGAGTGGGGATGAGAACGAGATGAGAAGAGAGGGAATGAGGGACTCGAAATTGGTGCTGGAAAGTGGATTAACAGATAGAGCCATTAGCAGTGTCAGTGCCCTATTAGTACCCTATCAGTGCTTTATCAATGCCCTATCTCCGTTCTCCCATTTTTCCCTCTCCTCCTCGCAGTGTCAGTAGTGCGGGCGAGCTCAAGGCAAGGTTGCCGGCACTGCGATCAGAAATTAACGACGACCGTGAGTGTCCGAGGGGGGGCGACTTGGAAAAGTGCCGGCAATAGAAGCGGGAGAGAGGAAAGAACGCACTAAGTGCTTTCCTCCTGAGGAGGGTGCGAGTGTCCTTGCTGTGCCTAACAAGTCGTGGGGGGAAGAGGGAGGGGAGGGGGGGGGGAAGGGGAAGGGGGGGTGTGTGGAGGGGGACGCTCAAGGCAAGGTTGCCGGCACTGCAATGACTGTGAGTGTTCGAGGGGGGGTGACTTGAAAGAGTGCTAGGAGAGGGTAGCACCCCCCCCCCCCCCCCCCCTCGAGGGGGGGTGGCTTGAAAGAGTGCTAGGAGAGGGTAGCACCCCCCCCCCCCCCCCTCGAGGGGGGGTGGCTTGAAAGAGTGCTAGGAGAGGGTAGCACCCCCCCCCCCCCCCCCCCCCCCCCCCTCGAGTCGAGGGGGTGGCTTGAAAGAGTGGTAGGAGAGGGTAGCACTTGGAGCAGAGGAGAGGAAAGGCCAAGCCGATGCTGGGCGCGTGTGCATGTTGCTTCTTCTGAGACGTCTCAAAAGGCGCGTGTGCATGTTGCTTCTTCCTCCCTCCTCGGTACTTCTGCGCTGCGCTTGCACATTCGCTCTTACTATCTGTGGGAATTGTGCATGGCGTGTGGGCGCGTGTGGGCATGTGGGGGCATGTGGTGGCATGTGGTGGCATGTGGTGGCATGTGGTGGCATGTGGTGGCATGTGGTGGCATGTGGTGGCATGTGGTGGCATGTGGGCATGCTATGTGCGCTGCATGTGGATGTGATGTGCACGGCATGGCATGTGGACGTGTGCATGTTTTTGATGCAGATAAATTCAGGGAGATTTACAACTTCTCCTTCGACTGGGCAAAGGAGAAGGTCGGTTCCAGCTTCTTTTCTATCAGTCAAAGAAACAGGTTATTCATGTGATGTGACCAACACAGATGCCTCTCTTGTGACCAACACAGGTGGGACCACTGTTTGCTGCTGCTGCTGCTCACACCCTTCATTCCCATCTCCTGCTTCTCTGCCTGCAGGGTCACAAGTCTCTAGCATTCGACACGGCAACAGGCATGTGGCAGCTGCTGTCTGCTGCATTTGTCAAAGTCCTTCCCTCTGCACTCCCAATCCTCACTGCATATGATTGTGCTGCAGGGTCACAAGTCTCTGGCATTCGACACGGCCATTGGCATGTGGCAGCTGCTGTTCACTGCTTCTACTCACGCCCCTCCTCATCCCCATCTCCCTCCTCTCTATGCCCATCTGCTGTTTCACGTTATGCCCTGCAGGGTCAGAAGTCTCTGGCATTCGACACGGCCATAGGCATGTGGCAGCTGCTGTTCACAGCGCGGCCTTGGCGATTCGTCGAGCATTGGTGTGAATACCTCCAGGTAGGCCTGTTGCTGTGAGTACCGGGTTAGGAGGAGTACTTTCAGGTGAGCTTATGCTGCGAATACCCAGTGTGAATACCTCCAGGTAGGCTCTCTTGCTGTGAGGAGGACCTGTGGTGGGGTGGGGTTACTTGCAGGTAAGACTGGTTATGGGTGTATCTTCTACTAGCTGGGCAAGTCAAGTCACCAGGTTGCACCCTCCACTCCCTTCCACCCTGCCCTACCCTCCCCGCCCCGCACCACCCCTCTCTGTCAATTCGCAGATGAAAACCAACAAGGCCATTTCTCGAGACACGTGGCACAGCTATTAGAGTTTACCAAGGTAAGCTGCGATTTTCCGTCATTAGAAATAGCAAGCTGATCGGTCGACAGCCAACCCTCCTCTCCACCGCCATC
>CANXME010001620.1:680000-793795 GCA_948144175.1 Closterium sp. NIES-65 | reverse complement strand
AGCCTCTCGTGGTGACCCTCGCACCCATCTTTGAGGGGTGTCCCCTTCCCCCCTGTTGCCCTCTGTTGCCTCTGCTGCTGCGGCCGACCTACTTGGTCTTGAGCGGTCGGTGCGGCGTCTGCCCCTAGCGGGAGACGCCGTCTGGCAAGGGCAAGGGGGGCAAGGGCGCGGGTGGAGCTAGCGGGGGTGGTGGGAGTGGCGGTGGAGTCGGCGGAGGGAGTGGGGGTGGCGGTGGGGAGTGGTGGCGGAGGTGGTGGTGGTGGTGGCGGCAGTGGAGGCGGAGGCGGCGGCGGCGGGGGTAGCGGTGGGAGCGGAGGTGGCGGTGGGTGGCGGCGGTGGAGGCGGCGGGGGGCGGAGGAGGAGGTGGAGCTGGTCGGGGTGGTGCCTCGCAGCGGAGCGGCTCTGGTGGTGGTCACCGCCAGCAGCAGCAGCAGCAGCAGCGTTCTCGGGACATCCCCCCCCCTCAGCAGCTCCGTGAGTGGTACACGCAGCGTCAGCGTGGTGGGGGTTTTGGTCCGTGCACCTACGTCCTTCGCTCCGGCGACCGCGCGGGTGAGCAGTTGGGGGTGCCCACCCCACCCAGCGCTGCTTTGCCGCCTGACGGACGCTTGGCGTCAGCAGTTCCCGAGGCTAGTGAGATCCCCCGCTGGGGAGAGCTGTCTAGGGCAGGCGTAGCTATCTATGATCTTTACTTTGATGCTATCCTTGCTGCCATGTATGCTGTGACTATTAGTGATGAGGGTGACTGTTACCGGTGTTTCTCGCCCGACCCGGGCATAGGTACTGCTGCGCTAGGTGCTTGTGAGGCTGTTGCTCTGGGTGCCAGCGCGTCTGCGCCCTCAGGTACTGGTGAGGCTGCGCTCTCAGGTACCGCGTCGGCTTCGGCCTCCCTCACCTTCACGCTTGACTCGGGGGCTTCTCGCTCCTTCTTTCGAGACCGCACCACACTCACGCCGCTTGGTCGGCCGGTTGCAGTCTCCCTGGCTGACCCCTCTGGGGGTCCTGTCCTCTCTCACTTTTCCACAGTCCTCCCGTGTCCTGCTGCCCCTCGGGCACCTTGTCTGGTCTGTACCTCCCCTCGTTCTTGACGAACTTGGTGAGTGGTGCTGACTGCAGGATGCGGGGGTTGACCAGTTCACTCCTGCGAGTCAGCAGGTGACCCACTGCTTGGATGCCCGCACAAGCCGACACCTGGCCACGTTTTCACGCAGGCCGGGGTCGAGTCTCTACACCCTGACCACTGCGTCTCCTCCTGTCTCTGCGTCTGGCCAGGTAGCTGCGTCTGCGTCGGTCAGGTGCTTGCTGCTGCGTCCAGGTCTGTTCCTGAGTCTGCCCCCTGCTCGTGTCGCCTCCTGTCTCACGAGACTCTCCTGTGGCACCACCGCCTTGGTCACCCCTCCCTGCCTCGTCTTCGGGGCATGGCCTCCCGTGTCCTTGTCTCTGGTCTCCCCCAGTCCCTCCCTCCCCTTCCTTCGCGGCCTGGTCCTTCCTGTGTCCCCTGTGTCGAGGGGCGGCTCCGGGCTGCCCCTCACTCCTCTCAGTTTCCCCCGACAGAGGCTCCGCTGCAGACGCTTCACTTGGACGTGTGGGGCCCGGCCCGCGTCCGTGGACAGGGTCACGAGCGCTACTTCCTACTGGTGGTTGACGACTACTCGCGTTACACCACAGTCTTCCCTTGCGCAGCAAGGGTGATGTCACTGCGGTGTTGATCGACTGGATCCGCTCAGCTCGTCTCCAGCTCAAGAGGAGCTTCGGCTCGGACTTTCCTGTTCTGCGTCTGTACTCTGACCGAGGCAGAGAGTTCTCCTCGGGCCTTCTGCGAGCCTTCTGTCGTGCGCGAGGCATCCGCCAGACCTTCACGCTTCCGGACTCTCCACAGCAAAATGGGATTGCTGAGCGCCGCATTGGCATGGTCATGGACGTCGCTCGTACGTCCATGATGCATGCGGCTGCCCCCCATTTTCTGTGGCCGTTTGCGGTTCGGTACGCGGCGCATCAGATCAACCTTCAGCCCAGGGTCTCCCGGCCGGAGACCTCCCCAGCTCTGCTGTGGACGGGGAAGGTCGGCGATGCGTCTGCGTTCCGTGTCTGGGGATCTCGGGCGTTTGTCCGCGACTTGTCTACGGACAAGCTGTCCCCTCGTGCTGCTCCCTATGTCTTCCTTGGCTTCCCCCCCTGACGCACCAGGGTGGCAGTTCTACCACCCCTCCTCTCGTCGTGTTCTGTCCTCCCAGGACGTCACGTTCGACGAGTCAGTCCCCTTCTACCGCCTCTTCCCCTACCGCACTCCTTCCCTCCCCCCGCCACCGCACTTCCTCGTGCCAGGTCCCCCCCAGGTAGACCCCCTTCACCCTCAGGGTCCTGCCCCTTCAGGTGTGTCCCAGGTAGACGCAGTCGAGCCGGTCGAGGTTGCTGGTGACTCTGGTACTGCTGCGGGTGCTGAGCCTGGGGGTGCTGACTCTGGGGGTGCTGCGCGCGTGGGTGCTGAGCCTGGGGGTGCTGAGTCTGGGGGTGATGCGACTGGGGGTGCTGAGCCTGGGGGTACTGCGACTGGGGGTGCTGGGCCTGGGGGTGCTGAGCCTGGGGGTGCTGAGCCTGGGAGTGCTGAGCCAGGGGGTGCTGCGTTTGGAGCTGCTGAGCCTGGAGGTGCGGAGCCAGCGGTCGCTGGACCTCCCCTTGTGGCGTCTGGCGATGCTGAGTCTGGAGGTTCTCCGGGTGCTTTGTCTCGGCGGGAGCCCCTCTCTCCACAGGAGCTGCGCGGGTGGTTTACTCGCCGCTGGAGCCGTACTGCTGGAGCTGGAGCTTCTTCGGCCGCTGAGGGTGCTGGTGCCGCCGGTCCCGGAGCTGCTGAGCCTGCGGGTCCGACTGGAGCTAGAGCTGCTGAGGGTGTTGGTGCTGAGACTACTGCTGTCCGTCCTGGCGGTGGTCCTGCTCCGGGTGCTGGTGGTGCTGCTGGAGGTCCTGCAGCTGGAGGTGCTGTTGGCGCTGGTGCAGCCTCTGAGGGTGCTGGTGCTGTCCCTGCTGTGTCTGGAGTTGCGCGCGCGGCCTCGGCCGTACTTCGTTCCGCTCCTGCAGCAGGTTCTTGGTCTTTCTCCTCCTGTAGAGTGTCCACCGCCTGTCCAGTCTCAGTCACATTTAGAGCCCGCCTCCCCACTGCCTGCTCCCTCTCCTTACACTGGTCCTACTGGAGGTCTTGCTGAGCGTCGTGAGCCTGCGTCTCGTCCCGCGTCGCCTGTTCGTGCTGCTCGCGCTAGTGGTCGCGGTTCGCGTCAGCGTCCTCCTCCTGTCCCTGGCACGCACCGGATGTCTCTGCGTCCGTCCACTGCTCCTCTGCGTGCCCCTTTGCCTTCTCCTCCTGAGTCCTCTCTTCTTGTGCTTGCCGACCCTGAGTCAGACTCCTTCGTGCTGCCAGTCCTACTGTCACGCGTCTCCTTGCTACTGTCGTCACGACCCCTCTTTTGAGTCCACTGCTGCGTCTGCTCTTGTCGCTGAGCTCGTCGACTTTGCTACTCGCTGTCGTCTAGACTACGCTGCTAGTCTTGTTGCTGAGTCTGCGTCTGTCTGTCCTCCGTCCGTCGGGGGTGAGTGTGCTCTTAGCACGGACGTCCTAGAGGACAGGCAGGAGGAGTTACAGTCTCTGGCTGCTGCTTCACCTCATCTCGCGTCTGTACTGCTTGCTCCTGAGGGAGACCCGGATGCACTAGACATCCCGACTCCGCGCTCCTACGCGGAGGCCGTAGAGGGTCCCTACTCCTCTCAGTGGCAGGCAGCTATGGATGCAGAGATGGCTTCCTGGAAGTCACAGGCACCTACGTTGACGCGGTTCCCCCTCCTGGGGCGAACATCGTCAGTGGCATGTGGATCTTCAGGGTGAAGCGGCCGCCAGGCTCTCCACCTGTCTTCAAGGCGCGGTACCTCGCTCGTGGCTTCAGTCAGCGGCAGGGAGTTGACTACTTTCAGACCTTCTCTCCCACCCCGAAGATGACCACTCTTCGGGTGCTGCTACACATAGCCGCTCAGCGCGACTACGAGCTTCACTCTCTTGACTTCAGCACTGCTTTCTTGCAGGGTAGCCTGCACGAGGAGATCTGGCTGCGCCGTCCACCTGGCTTCACTGGGACTTTCCCTCCTGGCACCCAGTGGAGCCTCCGACGGACCAGTCTACGGTCTCCGCCAGGCACCACGTGAGTGGCACGACACACTGAGGACTACGCTTGGGGCTCTTGGGTTTGCTCCCTCTACTGCTGACCCGTCGTTGTTTCTGCGCACCGACACCTCTCTGCCGCCGTTCTACATCCTCGTATACGTCGACGACTTGGTCTTTGCCACAGCTGACACTGCTGGACTCGCCTACGTGAAGTCCGAGCTGCAGAAGAAGAGACACACGTGCACAGACCTGGGTGAAGTGCGCAGCTACCTTGGCTTGCAGATCATCCGGGACAGAGCACGCCGCACCATTACCTTGACTCAGTCACACATGGTGCAGCAGGTCCTTCAGCGCTTCGGCTTCACGTACTCCTCGCCTCAGGCCACTCCTCTGTCTACTCGCCACTCGCTCTCAGCTCTGCCTTCGGATGAGTCCGTAGAGTCGAGTGGCCCGTACCAAGAGCTTGTTGGCTGCCTCATGTACCTGATGACCTGCACACGACCTGACCTTCCATACCCTCTTAGCATTCTTGCACGCTATGTTGCTCCTGGGAGACACAGACCAGAGCACATGGCTGCAGCGAAGAGGGTGTTGCGCTACTTGTGCAGTACTTCGGGCATGGGGCTAGTGCTTGGAGGGCGGAGTCCAGTGGTCCTCACTGGGCACGCGGACGCTTCTTGGGCTGACGACCAGGCTACTCAGCGGTCGTCCCAGGGTTACACCTTCAGTCTTGGTTCTGGCTCTGTTTCGTGGCGGGCTACTCGCTCGTCCTCTGTTCTCGGCTCCAGATGTGAGGCTGAGATCTACGCCGGGGCCATGGCTGCACAGGAGCTTCGCTGGCTCACCTACCTGCTGACCGACCTTGGAGAGTCGCCTCGTTCTCCTCCAGTGCTGTACGTAGACAAGAAGGCCATGCTGGCCTTGTGTCGTGAGCAGCGCCTGGAGCACAGAACGAAGCACATTGCTCTCCGCTACTTTCTTGCTTGTGAGCTGCAGCAGCGCGTGGTCAGTTGCGACTTGCGTACGTGGCCTCTGAGGCCAACACTGCTGATGTTTTCACCTAGGCACTTCCGCCTTGTGATCATCAGCGCTTCTGCACTCAGCTGGGACTTGTCCCAGTCTTGCCTCACTTGCTCACCTCTTGACCTTGCTTGTACTCTTGCATATATATATACCTGCTCTGCTTGTTTAGCATTATATACATCTGTCTACCCCTTCATGTGAACTGGCCTTGTGGCCTTGACCTTGTGCTCGGACTGTGTGGTGACTTTGTGATCCACCTTGAGCTTGCTTTGCTTTGCTTTGCTTTGCTTTGCTTGACTGGTCTTGTGACCCCTTGTTCTCCCCCACTTTGCCTATGGGGGTGTGTCAGAACATATAGCTTTTGCATATTGTGTATGCTATAGTGGGGTAGTCCACAAGGGGTACAACCCAATTAGGGTTAGTATTTGTACTCAGTTCATTCATAGTTCATTCATTCTCGTTCTCATTTTCTCATCTGTTGTCTTCTGATGGTCGAACAAGATGTGAAAATCGGGTGAAATGTGACAGGCTGTCACGTCAGGTGACAGAGGTGATCGAACACGCGACGTCGCCCAACAGACGACGTCCCACAACCATCGCTAGATGGTTTTGATTCATGACGAGAGAAACTTAGGAATCGCCAGTTACAAAATCAGTTATTCGTTTTTGGTCGCAGGCGTCGCAGGTGCTCTATATCATTCTGTCCGAACGGCCTCATTCGAACAGCAAACGATGTTTCATGCTGGACGTGACAGATCTGTGCAATTTAGCGACTTTTTGCCGAGCTAACGGAGACTTGGCGAAGACCTCACAAGAAGCCGCGAAGCGTGTACCTATTGTTTGTTCGAACCAAGATTTTTTTTGATTTTTGAGGTAACACGCCCTTACTTCACGTACCTCAGTGTATGAAATTTGCGAGTGAGTACAACATTCGCGTCGTGTATGCAACACTGAGGGGCATTTTGTACAGAGTCGAGATTCTCTATCGAGGGGAAGTTGGTGCAGTTCGCACAATTCATCCCAGCTGACGCTGGCAGCCGAATGAACCTTCCAGAAACAACCTTGTGCAATGCAAACCTTGATCCATATTCTGCACAGTTTTTCGTAATGCCCAGATGCACTAGGGGTTTCGTGGTCTCAGTGCTTCGCAAGAATACTGTACACCCTCATTTGCGCTAGCAGAGCTTATGGTTGCACAACGTAAACGAGTTGCAGAACGCCACCACCTTCAGAACAATTTGTAGAAAAACGGTTAATTGAGGTGATGCACGTTACCCAAGCAGCACATTAGCGCTGAAAACAACGGTTGGAAATGGTATCCGGCGATAAGGGTAATATTATGCCCCAGAGCCAGTCCGTCACCCGATGCGGCTTTGCCTGTGGGTTCCAAGGTACGCTTTATGCCACCTGCATGCAATAAACAAGTAATGTATTCAGCGATTGCGAAAGGTGAGCAGGTTGAGAAATGAGTGTACAATATCATGCCCCTGCTGCGGAACAGCTTAGGGCGGGTCCGAAGTGAAGTTGATATCCGTCGACATCCGATGTCGGTAAATCTTGACGGTTGGAACTCTCGATCCGAGGGTAGAAATTAACCGACATCCATCGACATCCGTTCGACGCTTCATTTCGGACACGCTCTTATCAGCAGCAGTCAATCCACGTGGATATTACGGAGTCCAGCGTGGTTTGCGAGGCCTGCCATTCTCCTGGTTCCAAAATGACGCGAACGTATCCGAACCCGCAAACCAGAATCCCCAGCACATTATCATAATATTTTTGTGTTCACGTGCGAGCTCATATTAGCCTATCACTAACAGTGTGTCACGTGGTAGTGACGTCACGATGTTCGTGATCTGATCGCCTGGAGTGCTCTCTGATGCATCTGTGCACCATGCAGCTGTACACACCCAGCTATTGTCAAAACATTAAGTACTGTAGCGTGTCCTCACAGAAATATCACATGCCCGGGGTAGGGTGGTGTTGGAAAACCATTTGGCTAGATCGCGTAGAACTGTTGTTTCTTTCTGCTTCTAGGCTACACCTGGTGTGCAGAGACAACGCAACACCACCCACCAAGCACATTCTGAAGTGCTTCCACCCAGAAAATACGATTCACAGTTCCGAGCTTATTGGACTGCGCACTCTAAACAAGACTCGTAGAGCATTGATTTTCTTTTGTGAAAATGGAACCGAAACTGATGCGCAGGGGTTTCGGGTTTCGGGTTCTTCAAATTTAGCTAAGTCGAAAATCCCTTTCATTTGCCTCCCACCTCCTGCACCTTGCCTACTCACCTTCCTACACCGTTATTTGCGTGTGTCACGAGGTTCTACCTCATAAGACAGCATCGACAGCCCATCGCAAGCGTTAAAAGGCGGGGTGCAACTTCTTAGGAACAGTAGCAGGACAAACATGGAGTGTGCGTAACGAGACCCTTATTGGATAAAAAAAGATGGACTCTCGTTAAAGACAAACTTCTCGCCACAGAATTGCCTGGGACAACCAAGCTCCAAGCTATAACACTTCGAAGTTGAAGCTGATAGTTGGGCCACGGCTTTAAATCGACAACGCGATTCCTTTAACATAAATCTCTCCAAGCCAAGCCAGCGTGGTGATCGTTAGAACAGCCAAGCGCCGCTGCTTGCATATCCAACGCTCCTCATGCTACGAGCAACACAGTGGGTGTATGTACACCCTGTTTTGCGCATCACTGACATTCGCTGTATTGACAAGCCGGTTAATCTGGAAGCAACGCGTCTAAAACGGTCCCATAACAAACGCTTATAAACACACAATGTCGCACTCACCTGTAGCGCACTAGCGATTTTCATTCTCAGCACGGTGCTGTACATGTACAACCAAGTCTAGGCAGTGTCAAATTTCTTACTTGAACACCGTAACCACATCTATGCATTGTGGAATATGTAGATGTTGCAGTTTGAAGGACAGACTTTCACTAATTATGCATTCAACTCAGGTCATAGAAACAAGAACACTCTAAATTGGCAAAGCCTTCTTTCACCTCCTACTGACCTTTTATATATTGCTGAATTTCATGACATTGCATAAGGCTAATCTCGAGAGTCAGAAGCATACTACGAGTTCTGCCTCTGCCTCGTGTTTAGCGAACCTATCCCTGCTTCCTCTTGTTTATTCCCAGGGATGACATTCGCAGTGTTGACATTCTCGGCATTTGCATTCGCAGAGCTCTGTGACGCAGGTCTCATTAGCAGAGTCAGCTCCAATCCCTCCAGATCCTCACCCTGTCTCACCCCAGTCTGCAAGGCCGCATCAGCATGACTGATTTGAGTCAGAGTATCCACAGTAGCTAAAGCAGGAGCTACTTCTGTATCCATTGCTCCTCTTGTGCTCCCGCTCCCTCTCCCTCTCCCACTCCCACTTCCATTCCCTCTTTCGGCACCCCTCCCAGTCTCTTCCCTCCCTCCTCTTCCTGTAGCTTCTTCGGTAGAAGCCATTCCAGTGTATGCCTTATTAGCGTCCTCGTTAAAAGCCCTTTCAGTGGAGACTGTTCTTAGGTGTAACGGAATTCCCATTGCTGCAGTATGAAGAGCCGTAGCTAGAAATGTGGAAGGCGGGATTGTCATCTCCGTGCTCACTATAGCAGTTGAAGGGGGTGCTAATAAAGGAGATATTGATGAAGGAGGTATCAGAGAAGGAGGCGCGAACAAAGGTGCTCTAAATGAAGGTGATTCTAACGAGGTTGGCTTCAGTGAAGGCAGGGCATCACGACGAGGCAGTGACCCAACGTACTGCAACAGGCTCGGTTCTCCGTCTGCCAGGCTCGGGCGTTGGCCGAGGTTCGGACTGAGGTTAAGACTTGGGTTGCGGCCCAGGCTTGCGCCCCGGATTGGATTACGTTCCAGTAGCTCCGGAATCGATAAAATAGCAGCAGCAGGAGCAGAAGCAGAAGTAGGAGCAGCAACAGCAGTGGACACTCCACGCTGTGATGCTTCTGTGAACCGAGATCGACCCCTCGCGAGCAGCAGCAGAACTGGCAGCAGCAGGAGTGCCAATACTAGCACCAGCACTAGCAGCAGCACTAGCATCAGCACTAGCAGCAACCACCTGCACTAGCAGCGGCACTAGCACTAGCAGCACTAGCAACCAGCAGCAGCAGCAGCGCTGGCACTGCTGGCACAGAAGTGGAAGGGAGGTGCATCACGGTTGCATTGCGCTTGGAAGGGGAGAATGAAGCGGGTTGCGAGGGAAGAGTGGGGAGGGATTGGAAAGGACTGGCTTTGGCACTACCACCAGCACCCCCTGTTGCTTTCTCAAATAGCTTTTCTGGAGCTCCTTTGCCTCCCCATCTTTCCCCTCCTCCTTCCCTTCCCTCTTCCCTTCTGCCTTCCCCTCCCCCTCTCCTTCCCTTCCCCCTCTCTCTCCCCTCCCTTCTCCTCCTCCCTCCCCACCTCTACCTACTCCTCTCAGTCCTCCTTTCCCTCCTGCCAGTCCTGCTTTAGCCGCCGATGCTGCTGCTGCAGCAGGCTCCCCCTTTCGAGACGTCCTCTTACGTCGTGCCACGTGGCACGTCATGTGTCCCCCAAGCGCCTGCGACGTGGGGAAAACGTTGCCGCAGACAGGACAAGAATACCCGCCCGGACCGCTGCCCCGGCATACCAGGAAGACGGTCCAAGGGAAGCTGAGCTGGATGCTGGGCGGCAGCATGAGGCGGGGCATTGAAACCAGCACCAGATGAAACTGAAACGGTCCCACCACCAGCACCACCACCAGCACCAGCAGCAGCAGCACCACCACCACCTGAACCAGTGGCAGCAGCATTTGACCTTATTGTGAGTCCTGGGATTGAATCAACTTCTGCTGCAGTGGCAGCAGTGGCAGCAGCAGCAGTGGCAGCATTGGCAGCAGCAGCAGCAGCAGCAGCAGCAGTGGCAGCAGCGGCAGCAGTGGCAACAGTGGCAGCAGCGGCAGCAGCAGCAGCTGCAGAGGGAGCGAAATTTGATACTCCAAACCAGGAGGAGAGGAGGGCCTGAGCGTGCTCACTCAGAAGGACCTGAGTGCGTTGATGCTGCTCAACTGATTGAATCTGATGTCGCTCAGCCGATTGCACTGGAAATTCTGCCTGCTGTTGCTGCTGTGCTTGTTTCTGGGCTTGCTGCTGTGTCTGCTGTTGGGCCTGCTGTTCTGCTTCTTGCTCCTCCTGCCTCTGCCTCGCCTGCTCCTCCAGTTGCCTCAGAAGAAGCAGCTGCAGCTGTTGCTGTTGCTGTGCGTGTGATTGTGCTGCCTGTTGTTGTGTCTGTTGCTGTGCCTGCTGCTGTGTCTGCTGCTCTGATTCTTGCCCCTGTTGCCTCTGCCTCGCCTGCTCCTCCAGTTGCCTCAAAAGAAGCAGCTGCAGCTGTTGCTGTTGCTGTGCGTGTGATTGTGCTGCCTGTTGTTGTGTCTGTTGCTGTGCCTGCAGCTGTGTCTGCTGCTCTGATTCTTGCCCCTGTTGCCTCTGCCTCGCCTGCTCCTCCAGTTGTCTCAGAAGAAGCAGCTGCAGCTGTTGCTGTGCGTGCGATTGTGCTGCATGCTGTTGTGTCTGTTGCTGTGCCTGCTGCTGTGCCTGCTGTTCTGCTTCCTGCCCCTCGTGTCTCTGTCTTGCCTGCTCCTCCAGTTGTCTCAAAGAAGCAGCTGCAGCTGTTGCTGTTGCTGTGAGAGTGATTGTGCTGCCTGTTGCTCTGCCCGTTTTTGTTCCTGTTTCTGTGCCTGCTCCAGACCTGCTGCCTGCACCTCCTGCCGCTGCTTTTCTCGCTCCTCAAAACCCTGCTGCAGAAACAGTAGCTGCTGCTTCATCAGCTGCTGCTGAATCCCCAACCTCTGACTCTGCTCCTTCTGCAATTCCTCCTTCTCCTGCTCAGCTTCCTGCCGAGCTCTCTGCATCAGGGCTTGGTGCTGCTTCTGCTGCTGCTGCTGCTGCTGCTGCTGTTGTTGTTGTTGCTGCTGCTCCAGCCACTGATTCTGCTGCTGATGCTCCAGCCTTTGACTCTGCTCCTGCTGCGATTGTTCCTTCTCCTTCTCAGCTTTCTGCCGAGCTCTCTGCATCAAGGCTTGCTGCTGCAGCACCTCATGCTGCCTATGCTGCTGTTGCTGCTGCTCCTCCTCCTGCTGCTGCTGCTGCTGCTGCTTCTCAGCTTGCTGCTCGGCTTGCTCCTGAGCTCTCTGCATCAGGGCTTGCTGCTGCTGCTGCTGCTGCTGCTTCTCAGCTTGCTCCTGAGCTCTCAGCAGCAAGGCTTGTTGCTGCTGCATCTCATGTTGTTGTTGCTGCTGCCCTTGCTGCTGCTCTTGCTGCTCCTGCTGTTGCTGCCTCAGTTGCCGAAGCAGCAACAGTTGATTTCGCTGCTGCAGGTACGACAACCCTGCAGAAGCAGCCACAGCAGCAGCTTCTGCTGCTGCCTTAGCATCACCCTCAGTCATTGTAACACCTCTGCCCCCCATCCCTGTGACGTCTCTCCCCATGTCTCTCCCCATGCCCGTGCCAATGCCTGTCCCCATGCCTGTACCCATGCCAGTACCCATTTTTTCATCCATCCCCATGCTCCCCCTCATGACCACTCTCCTATCCTCGTTATCCCTCCTCGCAGCACCCTCCCAACCTGTCTCATCCGTCCTCTCTTCATCATCTTTAGAAACACCACTACCCCTGAACCTTTTCCTCCCCTCTCCCTCTCTTGTCCTCTCTTCCCCCTCGCTTCTCCTCCCTTTTCTCTCCTTTGCCCTCCCTTCTACCCCCCTTCTCACCCCATCTCCTTCCCCTTCCCTTATCCTCCCCTCCCCTTCCACATCCCCCGCCCGTATCCTTCCTTCCCCTACTCTTATTCCATCTCCCCTTTGGGTTATACAGTCTTCGTCTGACTGGGTCCCAAAGAGATTCAGCAGGCGAGGAGAAGGAGCGTTTCTGGGTACTGCATCATCCCTTCCCGAGTATGCTTCCAACACTGCAGGTACTGTCTGTGACTGTAACGAGCGTCCTTGTAACGGGGCGGGAACTGCAGCAGCCGCAGCAGTGCCATCACGAGAGATGGGAACAGTGCCACGTGCTGGGCTGGGCGGCAGCAATGATAGTGTCTCCAAACGATGCCGCCCGGAACCAGAACCTGCCGAGGCCTCGCCGCCTGGAGCAACCTCGCTCTCTGCCACCCAGCACCTGGATCCAACACCTGCTGACGTGGCCAGACGTGTGTCAAGGAGAGGGAAAGCAGTTGGAGGGGGAGGGGGAAAGGTTGGAGGACGGGGAGGAGGAGGAGTAGGCTGGCTGAAATCGTGGTTTGTTTTTTGGGTCGTTTGCGTTTTCGGGATAAACTCAGGGGAATGGAGGAGAGGGAAAGGAAGAGCCCCTGGGGAAGGGAGGACTGGGGAGGGGAGGACAGGGGAAGGCAGGATAGGAGAAGGGAGGAGGAAAGGGGAAGGAAGGAGAGAGGCCGCTGACGTCACGATGTGCATGGTGGAGAGGGAGGAGGAGGAGGAAAGCCATCCGGTTTGCTCCGGTAAAGGGAGATCCGTTAAGGCAAGAGGGTCTCCCAGTGGCCGCGGAGCGGATTCAAAGAGAGATTTGAAGGAGAGAATTGGCGATTCTGCAAAAAATCGCTCCCCCTGGCTGGCCCGACGGCGGGAGCTGCGCTCGCGGCGGCGCCCGCGGAGCCCGCGGCTGCGGCGGCGGCGGCGGCGGCCGCAGAGGCGGCGGAGGAGGCGGCAGCGTCCAGATAAGGGTCCACAGAGAAGAGCGCCGACTGTACCACGGGGATTGCGCCGGCGATGGCGGTAGAGCCGGCGCCAGCGGCTTGGTTCCGCTGCTGCTGCACTGGCAGTGACTCGTCGTGCAGCTGCAGCGCCGCCGGATTACGCGCCGCTAGTAGCGGCGCTGGCAGCGGTTGCGCATCGGATCGGACATAATGATCATGCGATGATGACGGTGATGATGGTGAAGGAATCACCATGATTGCCAATGGTGTGGTGGTAACGCCGCCTGCGGCCGGCTTACAAACGGCAAGGGCACGGCGCCGTTTGGTGATAACGCGCGCGCGGCGCCTCTCTTCATATAGATCTTGTCACGCAGAAAGCTCCCGCGGCGCTTGTTACGTCTGCGTGACGCCGTCACGGTTGGGGATGATGCGTCGCAGTCCAAATGTCACTGCTGTGAAAATTTGGCACTGGAAGAGTCTTCGGAACTTTTTGGGATCCAGATCAAGCACATGCCAATTAATAAACTCTATTTCCTCTGAGGACTCCTCTGAGGACTCTATTCCCTTTCAGCCTGAGTTACATTCTTCGGTCTTCGGCTCACTTCTTTTATGACAGAATGGCGAAGAAAAAGAAAGCAAGGACTTCTATAGGTTTGACGACGCCACGGAGATGCTGGCCACGAGAGATCGCGGAAAAAACAGCTATCAGCTCCACTATGACATTTGCACGCTGACTGAATGATTTTGGCAGGCAAACAGAGTCTATACGGCCAGGCGATGCAGCTTGAGAGCTCTCTGAGTCCAACTGGCCATTCTGCTCCTCAGTTGCCACTAGTGAGGGATGAGACTCACGAATCCCTGGGGAACAGCCACAAATAGAAAAAACTGGCGCAACTTGTGTGGCCTCCTCTCAGAAACATAGAGTAGCGTTTGGGGGCTGCTGCTTGCATTGCATTTGCTGCTTGCCTGTGGTGGTCTTTCCGTTCCCAGCAGTGATTCAGTGTGGCGTACAACAAAACAAATCGCAAGTCTTAGAATGAATGGAACTGTACAGTTTAGGCTACTCTCAAATTCCAAAGGCTGACTACCATTTTCTGCCAGAGTGTCCGATTTGCTGCTATGGGTAAATAGTGAAATTATAAATCAGTTCGTGATCCGTCCGCGGGCGGATCACGTTGCTTTTTGCGAAAGCGGGAATTTGCGGAAGCCACAATTCTTTTTTCTCAGAGTAAATGTCCCTACGAGTATCATCAAACACTGCTCAGATCAAAACCCAGCGTTCGCGATGGTAGGGTGATTTGGTTTGTGTGGGAGGGACGTGACGTGTCGTGAGGCGCGCGTGCAAGCCTGGAACGAGTGTGGCTTTGAATGGTGAGGTGACAGCCTATTTCCGTGGCACTACAGTACGAGGGATCCACTTATGATCTTCGCGTGGACAACATCTGCTACACTTAGGAATGAAGGACCCACACTTCCAAAACCTTTGCTATCCACACACACTAGGTGCTGGGTTTGGATAATAATGGACAGTGAAGTGAATGCTGGTTTGGGGCAAAAGCTACTGCTGACGCAGGCAATCATTTCATGCATATTTCGCGGATGCATCCGCGTTTATTGGTCACTGCCTTGTCGAGCGTGCACAGCGGTCCCATCTCTATTTATTTTGTCCCCATTTTGGCGATTTTACGAAACAAATCCTCATAACATAGAGCGTTTCCAAGTACGTACCACACCCATGTCGCTCAGCACGCAACACCTCGTACGAGGTTCACTAGAGCCTGACATTTCCATTGCACAATTCAGCCCATTAAGTCTGGATAATCCAGAAACAACCCGGCCGACCCAGAAATCCCGAAATTCCGTGGTGTCACGAGGTTTCGCTCGCGATGCTCCGTGACAACTGTGCACTTGCTTGCCCGGCCATTATCTCCGATACTCAGATTTTTCATGAGCGCGTTCTAAGGTGTAAACACCAACAGAAACCCAGTTTCTCGATATAGTGTGAATCTATTCTGTTTCATGTTTGTATACAGTCACTCAAAAAGAGGAAGTCTAGCACTTGCAATAAATAAATATAATGCCCGTAGCGAGCCTATATGTTTTCCGGGAAGGATCAACCCTGAACACCGAAAGCCTCCAAATATTTTGGAAAACATATTGTAACCCACTTGACAAAAAATAATAATACCCACCTCGGAAAGGGATGCGACTCGGGGATGCATCAACCCTAAAAACAATTCCCACTTCCGTGTTTAGGGTTGACCCCTCTCGAAAATGCATCCAGGTTCCCTAGGGGTTTCATTTTGTTTTTATGCCATGCCCAAATAGGTCTCGGTAGCGTCGTCTAGTGCTTTCGGTAGCGTTGTTTAGCGGTCGGTTGCGCTACTAAGCACTACCAAGTGAATTCTGTGGGCTTCATTCTCTTACTACCTTAATTTCCGTACATCCTGAAGTGGTCCAGCGAGTAGCTGGTTCACTTCTGAAATATGAGGTATCGGGATCAAATCCCCCCTGCGGCGTATTCCGCCAACCCCCACTAGAAGGGGCTACATAGCTACTCATCTGGGAGTGGATAGAACAACCTCGTTGACCCAGCGAGGAGTGTAAACAAATGGGGAGGCGGGTTACGACCGACAGCCAGGTGTGGGTAACACCCAGAGGGGCTTCCCCCCCTCCTTTACCTTCACCTTAATTTCCGTACATATATCCAGGTCGGGAGGGTAAACTGGACGGTTTTGTTTTTGTTACTTTCTAATGAGTTCGACCAGCGTGAAAAATGTTACTAAAACGCGACGACCAATCAACGTTGAGAAAGTCCAGGTTGATTACACCTGAGAACGCGCTCAGGCAAAATCTGAGTATCGGAGATAATGGCCGCTTGCTTGCCCTCTGCTGCTAGGCAAGAGCCAATCAGCAGCAGTCAGTCACAAGTCCGGCGTGGTTTGAGAGGCCTGCCATCCTCCTTGTTCCAGCATGACTCACACGAACGCCGGAAGGAACGATATATCCTAACACGATGCACCGATCTCCACAGTGTACAATGTACAGTGCAATACAGACCCTTGTGATTTGGTGCTGCTGATTATTCGCTCCGAGGTGCGTGGTCAATTTTAACCAGTAATCACAGTGTTTCACGTGATAATGACGTCATGCAGTTGA
This sequence comes from Closterium sp. NIES-65, assembly GCA_948144175.1. Classification (NCBI taxonomy): domain Eukaryota; kingdom Viridiplantae; phylum Streptophyta; class Zygnematophyceae; order Desmidiales; family Closteriaceae; genus Closterium; species Closterium sp. NIES-65. The sequence goes on along the minus strand of CANXME010001620.1, from coordinate 777,768 downwards.
GGATCTGATCGTCTGCATTGCACTTGCACAACTGAAGGCATTCTTGCTGACATGACATCCCACGCCCAGCTAAGTCACAAAATGCAGTGTCTGTACCGGGACATCTTGCGCGCCACCTGCCCGAATCAGGGTAAAAGATGAATACCACTCAGCGCAGAAACCGCACACTTATTTCACCAGCCTCACCAGACTTGAAGTGCCTTTTTGCAGTCATAAAACTCCTAGGGAGCAGAGATGCTACGGGAGGAAATGGAACCATCCTGTTGTCTAACACGATGGTCACAACAAACTGAGAAGCAAGGAGTAACAGGACTACAAAGTCATCCTAAACTGTATTTCGTAAATCGAACCAATGTTAGAAACAAACACCCCACACCCAGTTCATGTTTGTGAATCACGAGGTGCCACACAAAAGAGGCATGGACAGCCCGTCCTGGAACTGTTGAGTTCACAATCTGCATGCAAGACAGTATATCGACAGCGCGGATTTTTGTACAGTAAGCTCCCCAAGCCAGGCCAACGCGGTGATCGTTGGAACAGCCAAGTGCCGCTGCTTGCGTATCCCACGCTGTCGTTGTGTGGCGATATTTTCTTCCCTCATAGCACGGGCAACTCAAGTGGGTGTTTTTTTTAAGAAACCTGATACAAGAATTATTTCATCTCAATAGACGTAGTGACAAAGACACTATAATCTGTCTACTGGATACATTATAATAAAAATACATTTAGAGTTCCCTTTAGGTTAGTGAAGAGGGATAATTTACTTCATATTTTAGAAAAATGCAGTGATTTCGGAAGCATACATTTTGGCACATATATTACATGACAAGAGATAGAATATAAGGGGTTAATCAGAGTCACTGCACGAGCTGTCGTCCCCAAACACTTGAAACCAGCTGTGAGCTGCATCAGGTTGACAAAAAGTGGGGCTGGTAAGAGACATGCTGCTCGGTGATTGGCTGGTGGGTCGAAAGGTAGATACCTTCTCCCCAAGAGCAGTCCCCTACATACAGCAAAGGTGAAAATAGGTAAGAGAACATGTTCAATGAAAAATGATTGGATGAAAGGGAAGATGGCCATTCATCAAAATTAATTCTGATGCAGTGAGTTCGGTAGTACTCTTTCGAAAGCATGAACATACCTTTGTCTCTGATGCAAAGCATGCAGTAACGAGGGCAGCAAAAACAGGAACAAATACAAAAAGGAGGATAGCCAACTCCTGCATTAGAAAACAAAAAAGGAGGAAATACAAATAGATATGAGATGCCACAGTAAAAAAATGTCATGAAACCCGCAGGTGACGAGCATCAGCATAGAACATGAGCCAATCAAGAGGCAGACATGGTAGTGGGGGAGGCATTGAAAACAAGCAGAGAGCACATAAGAGGCCTCCTGAGTCCTGAGGCGCCTCAAAAGACAACGAAATAAAGTGGACACCAGGAAGGATGGGAGAGGTTGCAAACGGAGAGCAAACAATAGATTTTGCCAATAACACACACATAAACCACACGCAATGGGTTCCAAGATTCAATTTTTGTCGAACTAAGTGCTGGGGGCGGGGGGGGGGGTGGGGGGGGAGGGGGGAGAGGGAGAGGGGAGGGGCGGAGAGAGTGTGCATGCAAACATGCACATAAACACATGTGTGTGTGTGTGTGTGTGTGCATGTGCAGGCTCGCACGGTTAGAAAAGGGACAAAGCTGGTAACCACACGCAACAAACAAAGAGCAACCGAAACAAAAAGAAACAAAAGAATACAACCAGACCTACCCTGTGATTTCCTTCGATCAGCCCGACCGCCACAAACGGACAAAGAAAGCCGCCCAACCTTGCCCATGAGTTTGCCACCCCGAGGCCTGTAGATCTTATCTCGGTCGGGTAAATTTCCGGGGTATATGCCCAGAGCACCGCAAATGACCCCATAATTGCTGCCCGGGCAGCAAAAAGGAAAATCGTGGTGGCAGTGGGCGGCAAGGGCTGAATCAAAGGCAGCAAAAAAAACCCTGCTAAGCAGAGGAGAACCCAGAGGACGGTCTTTCGACCTAAAATCTCGACCCCGATCAGAGCGATGAGAAGACCGGGCAGCTCTGCAGCTGAAGTAACAAAAACGTCTGAATAGGTCTGAGAGGAGATCTCAGGTTGATTTTCAGGTGTGCAGCCAGGTAAGGGAGAGGGGGAAAGAGAGGAGGAAGAGGGAGAATGGGAATACAAGGAAGATGACGAGGTGGAGGAAGAGGTAGGGGAGTGAGTGGCCGAGGAATCGTCTGTGGTGGAGGTGGAGTTATCTTGTTGTTGAGAGAGAGTCAAGGAACGACGAAGAGAGGGAAGAGAGTGTTGATGGTTGGGTGTGCTAGGGCCGAGAAGAGGAGCAGGATGAGGAGGAGGTGGAGGGGGAGGGAGTGCGATCGCTACTGTAGGGATGGGATGGTCCTGTTTAGTGAGCAAGCTTCTGGAGGGAACAGGGGAAGAGCCACGGACAGGCGTTGACTCTTGAGACTCCTCAGAAATAGACTGTTCAGTGAGCAAGCCTCTAGAGGGAACAGGGGAAGAGCCAGCGGAATACGATGCATTTTCTCCCGCTGCTGCTGCTTCTACTGCTCCTCCTCCTGCTACTGTTGCTGTTGCCGCCGCTGCTGCTGCCGCTGATTCTGCATCTAATGCTGCTCCCCCTACTGATTGAGAGGAGTGCGGAGTGGTGGGTTGAAAAGACAGCTGAGTGGTGGGTTGAGAGGAGTGTGGAATGGTGGGCTGAGAGGACAGCTGAGTGGTCAGCAACACGAGCCCATAGTAGGAAAAGGCCGAGGCAAAAAAGAGCAGCCAGACGACCAGAGTAGAGCGAAGGAGGGAGGGGAAAAGGAGGCTAGTGAGCTTGTGGAAAGAGGAGGAGGAAGGGGAGGAGGAAGAGGAGGAGGGATGGGGAGGAGGAGGTAGGTGGGGATGTGAGTGGAAATGTTGGTGGTGGTGATGGTGCTGTGGGTGGGGATGGGGATGAGCATGGGGATGGGAGCGGGGATGCTGCTGCAGCTGCTCCTTGGAATGCGAATCGTGTTGACTACTTTGCTCTCTGTCAGTATTTTCAGCTGATACTGGTTGTGATGGGAGAGGCGGGAAAGAGGAGGAGGAAGAGGAAGGGAAAGACAAAGAACAAGGGGGGCTAGACGTGCGTGTGCTTCGAGGCGCTTTTCTTTGGAGCACCGTGCTTTCAAGTGCTGTGTGTTGGAGTGTTGCCGTTTGGGGTGTCCTTTGAGGCGCCTCAAATGTGTGTTTGAGTGTTGCCCTTTCAGATATTCGGCAGGGAGAGGGTTGAGAGGGCAGGGAAGGGCCGGCATCGAAATTTGAGTTGAAGGAAACGTTGTTCGGAGAGAGAGGGGTGGTGGAGGAGCAACGGGAATGAGATACGGATGAGGAGGAGGAGGAGGAGGAGTAGACAGGGTAGTGAGAGGAGGAGCGGGAGGAACGGTGTTTAGTAGTGGAGGGTGGTGGAGTCGAGGAGGTGGCATGGGCGGGAGAAGGAGAGGAGGGGTGTGGTGAAGCCAGTAGCTTTGGACCAGATGAGGCTGAAACCAGCCGCCCAGGCGGCAGGCGCTTCCCGTTGGTTCGAGCGGCTTTTTCTAGGACTGTATGTGCTGCTGACGTGTTGCCTTTGAGCTGATTGGGAAGGGAAGAGCAAGGATAAGAGAGAGGGTTGGGAGGGAGATCGAGGGAGGGGAGGAATGAGGGGGTGAGAATGGGGGAGGAGTAAGAAGGCAAGGGTATGTGAGTAAAGGGAGGAGAGAACGGGAGGAAGGGGTGGGAAAAAAGTGGAAAGGAGGAAGGAGAAGGAAAAAAAAAGGGAGAGAAAGGATATGAAAAGTGGTGGGCTGCTGACACGCTATTTGAGTGAATGGAGGAAAATGAGCAAGAAAATTTATGTGCATTTCTAAAATTCTTAATTCACACAAATAGGGGAAGAGAAGAGGAGCACAGAACAAAGGCAAAAGGAGAAGAGAAGGCGAGAGGAGAAAGGGAAGGATGGTGTTGGTTTGGGTTGGGTTGGATTGGGTTGGGATGGGTTGGGTTGGGTTGGGTTGGGTCGGGTTGGGTTGGGTTGGGTTGGGTTGGGTTGAGTTGGGTTGGGTTGGGTTGGGTTGGGTTGAGGTGGGTTGGGTTGGGTTGGGTTGGGTTGAGTTGGGGTAAAACAAAGGCAGGAGCGCAACAGGTGTGGTGGACACACGGTGTAGCTTGCAGACCCACTCACCCACACTCACCACCCACACACTCACTCACTCACTCACCCACCCACCCACCCACCCACCCACCCCATAACACGAACCCACCACCAATATCTTTTACTGACCAGGAGAAACCGAGGCGATTCGGGAAGGAAAGGGTAGAGCAGCAGCAGGAGCGCAAAGGGCGTAGCAGAGAGGAGAACTAGCATCCTGGGGTGGAGGCAAACGGAGAGGGAGGGAGGGAGGGAGGGAGGGAGGGAGGGAGGGAGGGAGGGAGGGAGGGAGGGAAAAACGAGAGAGGGGCAGTGTGGGGAAAGAGGAGAGGAAGGGGGAAGGAGCGAGAGGAGAAATGTGTATTGTGACTCGGGAAGGAAGGTAGAGCAGCAGCAGAAGAGCAAAGGTGCTGAAGAGAGGAGCACTAAAACGCTGGAAGAGAGGCAAGAGGTGGGAGGGGCATGGAGGGGAAGGGATGGGCAGGGAGGGTAAGGGAAGGGGAGAGAAGGCAAGACGAGAGGGAGGGAGGGAGGGAGACAGGACGAGACAGACACAGGGTGGGAAAAAAGGAGAGGAAGGGAGGGAGAGGAGCAAGAGGAGAAAGGTGTATTGTGACTGGGGAAGGAAGGTAGAGCAGCAGCAGAAGAGCAAAGGGCGCAGCAGAGAGGAGCACTAGGGCCCTGGGGTGGAGGCAAGAGGAGAGGAGGGGTAGGGAGGGGTAGGGAGGGGTAGGGATTGGCCGGGAGGGTAAGGGAGGGGGAGAGAGGTGCAGGGAGGGGCAGCGAGGGGGAAAGGAAGGGAAGGGAGTGGCAGAGTGGGGCCAGAAGGAGGAGCCATGGTAGAACAGGAGCCATGGTAGAACAGGAGCCATGGTAGAACAGGAGCCATGGTAGAACAGGAGCCATGGTAGAACAGGAGCCATGGTAGAACAGGAGCCATGGTAGAACAGGAGCCATGGTAGAACAGGAGAAGATCACTACGTGGGCTAGACAGGGACCTTTCCAGTAACTTTCAAACCAGGCCAACGGTACTTCCCAGAAATATGAAGCAGGTTTGGTAAATCTCCATACCTCCAGTGTAGGCTCGGCATGACTGCCCAAGCAAGCGCCGCCTCTATTAGCGACCCAATCTGGAAAGACAGGCGAGAGGCACGGGAGAGGCAAGAAGCATGGTGCGGGAGAGGCATGGTGAGAGGCAAGAGGTATGGTGAGAGGCAAGAGGCATGGTGAGAGGCAAGAGGCATGGTGAGAGGCAAGAGGCATGGGGGAGGTAAAGCAAGGGGCAGAGGAGAACTATGCACAGTGAGTGAGATGCAGGAAGGTGGTAGGACTGCTTTTGAAAAAATACCTGAAACAAGAAGGTGCGGACATAATGTAATGCGTCGTGGAGATTTCATTATTTTTATTACCTTCGTTATAATCTCAAGGAGTACCTTCATGTTATTCGTTTTCAGGCAATCTCATAAAAGTTCCAGGATTTTGCTTGAAGTAGCACTAAGCATGTCACTTACCGTCCAGAAGAACTCGATAAACACGAGCCAGAAACCCCGACAGTGGGAGGGAAGGAATTCGGAGCAGAGGGAAAAGACCACTGATGCCCCTCCAATGCCACTTACCATGGAACAGCATTAAGCATGTCACTTACCGTCCAGAAGAACTCGATAAACACGAGCCAGAAACCCCGACAGTGGGAGGGAAGGAATTCGGAGCAGAGGGAAAAGACCACTGATGCCCCTCCAATGCCACTTACCACGGAACAGCACTAAGCATGTCACTTACCGTCCAGAAGAACTCGATAAACACGAGCCAGAAACCCCGACAGTGGGAGGGAAGGAATTCGGAGCAGAGGGAAAAGACCACGGATGCCCCCCCGATGCCAAACCCCACGAGGCAGCGCGAGACGAGGAGAGTGAGGAAGGTTGGGGACCATGCACTGTGTGGTGTGGTGTGGGGGAAGGAAGGGAGGGATGGTGAGGGGATGTTCGGCAACCACCCCCCCCCCGATGCCAAACCCCACAAGGCAGCGAGAGATGAGGAGAGTGAGGACGGTGGGCGACCACGCACTGTGTGGTGGAGGGAAGAGGGAAGAGGAGAGGAGAATACTGAGTGAGAGAGTAGCACAGAAGCCCCTCCGATGCCAAACCCCACAAGGCAGTGAGAGATGAGGAGGGCGAGGAAGGTGGGTGACCACGCACTGTGTGTGTGGTGTGGGGTGTGTGGAGGGAGGATAGTGAGGTTATGGAGGAGAAGAGATGGATAAGAACGATGAGGGGGTGGAGGAGATGGGGTTACAGGGAGGAAAAAGAGGGATGGATGTGGGCTGGGCTGGGAGACAGCCAATGTGAGTGACCTGATGTGAGAAGGTTACAACCTTCTCACAAGGATATAGGATGGGAGACGTCAGGTCGCATTGGCTGTCGCACTCGGACAAGGACAAAGAGGGATGGATCAAGGATATAGCATGGGAGACAACCAATGCGACCTGATGCGAGAATCTTCGGGCCTGACTCGGACCTAAAAGTTATAAACGCAGAGATAATGAACTGAATCAGTATTTGGCCCACCTTTTCACCTGAAGAATCACCCGGAAAAAACACCTGAGGAACTACCCGACCTGAAAAATTACCTGAGCAAGCCAGCGAAGAGAGTGAAGAGAGCAGTGGCCATGAACCCCCTCCTCCTTCCGTAGGCATCTGCCACGAGGCCCCAGACATAGGAGCCTCTGATATGGACAGACAGAAGATGAGAGCATGGGAGGAAGAGAGACGAGATGCCGTTGGATTGAGGTGTTTCACTTGAGAGAGCAGAGGCCATGAACCCCCTCCTTCCATAGGCATCTGCCACGAGGCCCCACACGTAGGAGCCCCTGGCATTGCGGATGCAAGATGAGTGAAAAGGAAGATGAGAGACAAGGAAAGGCAGAGAAACACGAGGCAATTGAGTTGAAGAGAGCAGAGGCCATGAACCCCCTCCTCCTTCCATACGCATCTGCCACGAGGCCCCACACGTAGGAGCCCCTGATATGGACAGACAGAAGATGAGAGCATGGGAGCAAGAGAGACGAGAGGTGGCTGATTGTGAAGAGGGCAGCGGTGTCATGGTGAACCCTCTCCTTCTGCTGTAGGCATCTGCCACGAGGCCCCACACGTAGGAGCCCCTGGCAGGTGAAAGATGGATAAAAGGAGATGGATGGTAAGGGACACACAAGGTGGTTGAATGGATTGAAGAGGGCAGCGGTGTCATGATGAACCCTCTCCTTCTGCTCTAGGCATCTGCCACGAGGCCCCACACGTACAAGCCCCTGTCACATGACGGATGGAGGTGAGATGGAGGGAGGGAGAGGAGATTGAGCTGAAGGGAGCACAGGTTGAGAAGACTCTTTTTGTTCTTTCTGCATGCACCTGTCACGCGCTGCCACATGTGCGATCCCCTGGTATGGCAGACACATGAAGGATGGAAGGGAGATGGAGGGAGGGAGGGGAAATTGATCTAAAGGGAGCACAGGATGTGTTTCCTGACAGGAGAAAAATATAACATAGAGAATCAAGCAACAGAACACCATCACGCTGGAATGACAGTTAGGCTCTTCTCCCCTGCTTGGATGATTGTGCTAATGAAGGGGTCGACAAAAAGGGCACTTACAAAAATACACCCAGGAACACCACACTCGCTATGAGGCTCTCCTCTGCTGCTGAAAGTCCAAACTCACACCGCGCCTGGCAGGGAGAACGGGAGATTGCGTTGGTTGAGACAAGGCAGAGAAAAAACAAGGCAGGGGAAGAAGCAAGGCAGGGGAAACGACAGGAGGCAGGTGGACCAGTAAGTGAATAAAGTGGTACGATGCCTTAAATCAGTTCAGCGAGCCAGAAATTTGAGGCGCCTCAAGAGGCAGTGAAAGGGACAGAAGGCACTGTTCTGGTGGTACGTAACCAGTAAATAAAGTGGTAAGACACAATAATTCAGCTCAGCGAGCAAGGTAAGACCCAACACGTGTCAGTCAGATCAGACCGCATCAAGTTCTTGCCTCCCTGACCATAAAAAGAGCTACCAAGCACTGCAATGCAATGCAATACATGAGACCACACTCACTGGTGGCCGCACAAAGAAGAGCAGAATCATCTGCATGGCGCCAGCGAGCCAGGCAAGGCAAGGCGAATTGATTAATATATAGCTAGTATGTATGACCATGACCTGCACTCACCGCTGGTCCCACGAAGGAGAGCAGAATCATCTCCATGGCATCAGCGAGCCATGCAAGGCCAGTATAGCACACGAGGAAGAGCTGATAAGGGCCGAAACCTGGTGAGAACAGGAGGATAGGATGGAAGCGAAGGGGCAAGGAGAGGAGAGAGTGAGAGAGAGAGAGAGAGAGAGAGAGAGAGAGAGAGAGAGAGAGAGAGAGAGAGAGAGAGAGAGATTGCCACTCACCATGCCCTCCGCACGAAGACCAACGAGGCCTTGGCGGCGGACGAGCTCGGCTTTAGAGGACCCATCATCCCTCTCAGTGAGGGACAGCTGCACCAGTTGATTGAGGCCCCGTTCGACCAGTAGGGTCGGACAGAGGGGGGGGGGCTGAGTAGGTAGGAGACTTGAGGTAGTTCGGATCTCGGTTTGGATGTTTGTTGTGCTTGTGTGTTCTGCATCTTCCTTTGTACCACCCCTCATAGTAATGCAAGGACCATTCGAGAGAGAGAGAGAGAGAGAGAGAGAGAGAGAGAGAGAGAGAGAGAGAGAGAGAGAGAGAGAGAGGGAGAGAGAGAGGGAGAGAGAGAGAGAGAGAGAGAGAGAGAGAGAGAGAGAGAGAGAGAGAGAGAGAGAGAGAGAGAGAGAGAGAGAGAAGGCCCAGCACCGACTGCACCAACGGCGTTGCGACTGCCGCTTCCGCACGACCTTCCCTGACCACCGCCTTCCCAACCACCTCATGCGCTGTGAGAAAGGCGGGGGGAGGATTGCCACTCACCATGCCCTCCGAGATGAGTGTGCGAAGATCGCAGCAGAGGCAGGATACACGGTGTACAAGGAATCTACAGTTTACTCTCCGGTAGAAAACCTCAAAGCGGATGTTTGCATCCGCCATCCCGACACCGGCGAGGTTCACATGTGCGACATCACCGTGACGGACCCGGTCTCCCACCAAGATGAGCTTGCGCGGAAGGCGCCTGGGTGGGCTGCAAGGATGCAAGCCGCCTAGAAAGAGGACAAGTACGCGCGGCGGAACGCGTGGGTAGGCTTCCACGCCATGGCGGTGGAAACGTACGGCTACCCGTCCCCGGGAGTGCACGCCTTCCTCCGCAGCTGCGCCGAGCTCGCGGGCAAGCGGCGGTTCAACGCTGCGCCAAAGTCGAGGGAGGTGGCCAGGCTCCTCACGGAGTACCGTCAGCGCTGGAGTGTGACTCTCCAGCGCGCCCAGGCCAATGCCCTTCGCGACAAGACCCACAAGGCCATTGCCGCGGATGAGCTTGGCCTGCAAGGCCCGTTTGGCAGCTTGGGGGAGGAGCAGCTGTACCAGCTGCTGGAAGACCCCACAGGCCAGTAGGGCCGTGGGGAGAGGGGGTAGGGGAGGGATGAGCAGTGGTACCTTGGTGTGTTTGCTTGTTTGTTTGTTTGTTTGTTTGCTTGCTTGTTTGTTTGGTTGTTGACTTGCTTGATTGCCGGTTGATTGCTTAGACTAGCTTAGTACCAATGACTGTACCTTGATGCTATTAATACGAAGGTCCGTTCGAGAGAGAGAGAGAGAGAGAGAGAGAGAGAGAGAGAGAGAGAGAGAGAGAGAGAGAGAGAGAGAGAGAGAGAGAGAGAGAGAGAGAGAGAGAGTAGGAAGGAGCATCTTCATGGCATCAGCAAGCCATGCGAGGCCAGTGTAGCACACGAGGAAGGAAGAGCTGGTAAGGGCCGAAGCCTGGTGAAGGGAGAGAGGGGAGAGAGTGAAATGAAGGAAAGAGTATCTCCATCCATGGCGTCAGCTAGCCAGGCGAGGCCAGTGTCACACGAGGAAGAGCTGGTAAGGTCCGGATCCTGGTGAGGGGAAGAGGATGGGGGGGTAACTTATAAACTCTCTATGAGTCATGCAAGGCCAGTGTAACACACGAGGAAGAGCTGGTAGGGTCCGAATCCTGGTGGGGGTTAAGGAGGGGAGGAGGGGAAGAGGGAAAGAGGAAGGGAATGAGTGAGAGGGGAGAGGACAGGTGGTGAGACAGAGAGGAAACGCGCGGAAAGGTTACTGGAGCATGGAATGACATCGAGCAAAATCTCAACTTGGGGAGCGATCTTTGGTATTTCAAAAACATTTGGGCGGCGTTTGAGGCGCCTCGAAAAGTATCCTCCATCCCCATCACCTGGGGCGAGATTTCGAACCCTAAAGCAACAGCTGGCACAAATTCAATACAGTTAGGGCACTGAAAAAAAGCTCACCTATGGAATCAAAGGCATCGTCAACCGTCAACACCTCGTCTGCATCTCCGTCCTCCTCAACAGGAGAAAGGACTGCTTGCATATATTTGAGTTTATTACGACTCTTAGCAGAGGCTCACCTATGGAATCAATGGCATCGTCAACTGTCAACACCTCGTCTGCATCTGCATCCTCCTCCCCCTCATCTTCTTCATCATCATTGTGATCATCCACATCAGCCTCGTCAGCAGCACCATCATTGTAACGGTAATACTCCTCCCTACTGCCATTATTTTCGTCGATATCAGCCTCATTTTCAACACCCTTCTCCCTCTCCTCCTGCTGTTGCTTCTCCACTGTCTCCCCCCCTTTCTCAGCATCTACTCCCTCTCCTCCTTCTCTTCTCTCCTCTGTCACACCACCCTCCTGTGCTACTCCTCTCTCGCACATCTCCACCTGGCAATTAACAACAGGAACATACGCATTTTGAGTCGATTAATAACACCACGTGTTGTAAAATGACTCGTAACAAACAACACGAACAGGTCCAAGAAATGGCAGCTACAAGAACAGGGCATTGCCGCATGGACGGGGTTCGGCTCGGTTGAGAATTTAGGGATTGGCTGGAATCAGATAAATGGCTATAATCTGGGGATTAGATAGATAGAGAGACTCGGACCAACGTGAATGGAATCAGAGAAGCTCCGATTGTGAGATTCATTCAAGGATCATTCACACCGAGAGCGGAAACAAATGAGACAGCAAGGTGGAATCTAATCCGAAGGGAGATGGCGTCTCTTAAGAAGGCCTGTCGCAAAATCTGCCTACTCATAGGCTCTGATGCGGACCAGAAGATTTACGGCTGTTGTGGTGTGATGTTGCAGAAAGCCCATGAAATGGCAAGCTCTAGGCGCTCCGGCTATAGAAGAGCTACCAACAGCTACCGAGGGAAAAAATAACGGCTCAAACGCTAAGAAAGACGAATTAGTCGCAAAGGTTTATTGAGATTCGAGGTTCGAAATGCATCCCTTACAAGGTTCCAAGGCTTAAAATTGATGAACCATGGATTCCAGGGCTTACAATGGATGATCCATGGGTTCCAGTCCACAGCAAAGTGAGAAGCAACGAATTTTGAAGCTAAGCATTTGAGTATAAACAGATCTTGAAGCTACGAATGCGGAGCTGTTAAGAATGGCGGAACATCTAAGAATGGTGAGGCAAAATGGCAAAGCGAATTCAGCGTACCCAGGGACCAGTCGAGGAATCAACAGGCAGCGGCATTCCCCTTGAACTGTTTCGCTTATGCCGAACACCCGACGCTCGCTACAGTCGCTCTTGCTGGAACGCCGGAGACGCGGACAATCGCAGCAGCGCGTCAGTCAGCCACGTGATTTAGGGCGATGCTTCCAACTCTGGATCCATCACTCCTCTAGGGCAAACTCGCATTGCAACCGTTCGTCGCCTTTGTGCCACGCTGGATCCAAATCTATGCACAATACTATACTGTTTCCTGCCGTTGGGATTATCGTCTGTATACAGTGCTGTACTTTTTCTTAGCCTTGGGATAATCGCTTGATAGCCGGAAAGCAGCAGCAAGTCAATTACTGATAGCGACTTCTCGGGGAGGGGAGGGAGGGGGTGAAAGTTTCGGCGGAAATGGTTGGGAAAAGCCGCGGGAGTGGGGCAGTGCGCAGGTACGGGCGGAGAGAGGAACAGGGTAAGTGGGGGAGAAGGGGGACAGAACTACCTAGCAGAGAGGTCTGGGAAGCGCCAAGAAGCGGCGTGCGCGTGCGCGTACGCGCAGCAGTGTCTATGTCGCCTGGATTCTTGCGTGGGTCGCACGCGTCGCACGACGAAACTCGGGTCCTAAGAAGCAGAGCTGATCGCGTCGCCAGGAACTCGATTGGTTGTATTGAACACCTGGTCAGCCGCGACGAATCACGAGTCACGAGTCACGACGACGGCTCGAACTGACATAAGTGGTTCATGAACGTGCAGCGTGGTTCGAGATTCTCGAAATCGAAACAGCACGCAAACATCACATGGTCAAATGCGAATTGACATGCTCATATGCTACTCGAGCGAGATTATTCTATGCTAAATGACATGCATGCCTGGAGGAAAAGGACGACACACGGCTCCGTTACCCACCATACCTTGGTTCTGCTGCCTAATTATCAAAACTGCTCTGTCCCCCCCGGCCAACCTGGGCTCATAGATTCTTGTCTGCTACTGTCAGAAGGAAATGCTACCGGTATTCCAGTACAGGATGACTCGCAACAACGTAAGTGTGGCTGCCTTTATACAGTTAGCTTGCAATAAAAAGCGACTGTTTAACGTGCTGTGAACGGAAATTAACAGGAAGGCAATGATTTCTGACACTGTTCCTACTTCAAATGCATACAAGCAGTATTTGAAATACCGAACTACAAAACTCATCATAAACCAGATCAATAAAAGTATGTTAATAAACTGCAACCCGGTATAGGTGTTTACATACACCATCAGTGCTTGCCTGTTCTCCCTACAACTAGAGTTGGTCCATCCACAAAATAGTCTTGTTTCCGCACATTCACACCATACTGTAAAGAATGACAACGGATATCACATCAACAGATGGAGAACGATAAAAGACAGACACAGACACAGACACAGACACGGACACACACAAACACACACACACACACACACACACACACACACACACACACACACACACACACACACACACACACACACACACACACACACACACACAAAAGCAAGCGGACAGAGCAAACACACGTTTCAGTGGGGGGAGTAAACATGAAGGACCAAACACCTACACCACAGGTCCTTACTCCAACCTTGCAATGAAGCTATATGTTGCCATTAAGTATGAACTCACCTCTTTCAATGCAGCAGCGAGGTCCTCTGTAGTGAGTACAAGCTTCTTCTCCTTGGGCCCTTTCGCCTTCATCTCCTTGCCGCTGCCCGCCTGCCGGATCTTGCAGAACCTGAAAGGGAACGGGGGGAGGGGGGAGAAGGAATGGGGAGGGTGCAGTGGGGCAGGGTTGAGGGGCAGCATCAGCCCCAACACTCGACTTCATCTCCTTCCACTGCCCGCCTGCCGGATCTTGCAGAACCTGAAAGGGAACGGGGGGAGGGGGGAGAAGGAATGGGGAGGGTGCAGTGGGGCAGGGTTGAGGGGCAGCATCAGCCCCAACACTCGACTTCATCTCCTTGCCACTGCCCGCCTGCCGGATCTTGCAGAACCTGAAAAGGGTAAGGGGGAGGAAGGGGGGAGAACGAGGGGAGGGGGGGGAGAGAAAGGGGGAAAAAGGGGGAAGAGAGGGGGGAGGAAGGGACGGAGGGAGCGGAGAAAAGAGAGAAAGAGGGGAGGGGGGGGTTTGAGGAGGAGTGTGACAGCATTGATATGCCATTCAACTTGCTTGAGAAAGGGAGTGGCACATGCGCACGAACTTACTGTAGCGCACATTAACTTACTCTAAAACATTGTAAATTTACTGTCGCGCATCATAAGCTATACTGTAGCGCATTATAAACTTACTGTAATGCATCATGTAAACCTACTGCAGCACACATAAACTTAATGTAGCACATCATAAGCCTACTGTGCGCATCATAAACTTACTGTAGAGCGTCACTGGCTACCTCCCCTATGAACTTGTGAGCCGCAGCTGACACAAGGCGAGTGCTGGTGACATGCGTGCACAGAACGAGGTGGGTGGGTGGGGGGGGGGGGGGGGGGGGGGGGGGGTGCGGAGGGGGGGGAGAGAGGGAGGAAGCGGAGGAGTTTGAGACAGCTTATTGGCCACCTCTCGTATGAGCTTGTGCTCCTCTGAACTTGTATCAGAGGGGGGAAAGGGGTAAGGGGGGAGGGGAGGGAGGAGAAAAGATTAAAACAGCGTCACTGGCCATCTCTCCTATGAGCTTATGAACCGCAGCTGATACAAGGCGAGTGCTGGTACGCATGCATGCACAGAGCCAATATGGGTGAGAGAAACGGAGGAGACGAGAGCAAGAGAAGGGGTAGGAGGAGATGGGAGAGAAGGGATAGAATAAGCATGAGAAAAATCAATAGAAAACAATTTTGAACTTCCTTGACAGCCTTTGATAAACAACGAATTTGTGTTGTTTGTGTGATTCGATACACTTACACGTGGATGTTGGGGTTTCTGACGCCTGATTTTTGCAGATAGTATGCAGTCAGGTCGTCAGGAATCTGAAAGGAGTGGGAACGGGGAAAAGGAGGAAGCGGGAACAGGTCATTACTATCCTGAACGCGCACGTGAACGTTGGGATTTCTGGCGCCAATCTCTGCAAATAGTTTGCAGTCAGTCAGGTCGTTGGAAATCTGAAGGAATGGGAACGGGGAAAAGGAGAAAACGACTGGAACGGATCATAGCTCTCCCGAACGATTTAAACCGTTGGTAGGTTCTCCAGAAAATGAAGCTTTCTTTTTAGCCGCCTTAAAGCAATAAGGCATAAGAAGACACTTACAACGCATAAACACACTAACCAGCAGGTCGAAGTTCTCTAGATTCCTCAAGGAAAAAGGCATAAGAAGACGCTTACAACGCATCAATGCACTCACCAGAGGATCATAGTTCTCCAGGGAGCGTAAGAGGTCTGTTAGGTTCTCCGGAGGGTGTCCGTCCGACGCCATGCTCGTTAGTAGCTCGGTACGGACTTCTTCACGGGGATAATACTAGGTACAGCCAATCCGCTATCACTTATACTAGCCGTAAGGTGGGGAGGTACTGAAGACGAGGAGCCTAGGTCCACAGAGATTATTCCTTTTTTCGCTGCGCGTTTGGAGATTGTGATAATGATGATCGCGGTTCGATCTTCGAGCGGAGATAGGAAGAATTACGCGGCGTGAAACCAAACGCAATGAGAAAACTTTCCACAAACTGACGTTCGGACGTGTGTAAGAGCGAGGCGAAGCGCGCTGCGAAAGACCTGTTGAAACACGTGTGAGACCTCTACAGACAGGCCCTCGAGTATCGTCAAAACGCGGTCTCGGGCCTATGCAGTGTGTAGTAGCGAGGCGAAGCGCGCTGCTAGAGACCTGTTTAAAACGCTTCTGAAAACTCTAGACTGACCTTTGAAAATCGTCAAAACGCGGTTCCGGTCTGGTCTATGCAGCAGCAGAAGCACATGCTTTGATCATTCTGCTGCTCAACGCAACTGAAAGTTGTGTGCTGTGCAGCAAGCAAGGCAAGTTCATATCCATGGTGGAGGGTAGCACTCCCTTCCACCGAACCAAACCATCTTGAGATGCTTTGAATGCAACTGTGAATGCGGTTCATAGGGTTCTTAGTGTTACAGAAGGTTATTCGAGTGGATTAGAACGTCTGGATAGGGTCTTGAGATCCGTGAGAAGTGGTAACGAAAACGGAATTTTGCTCTGCTTGGTTGCGTTTGCTCGCATCCTCGTTTGAAGCGAGAGGGAGCCTCAGGGCGTGTCCAGCGCGTTCATTTCGGGATTTTTAGAGCCCACACACGTCTCAGGGCTCAAGACTGACCACTGTACCTCAAAACGAATGACAACTGAGCCGAGTCCACAGTTTCTGGAATTTCCAGCGCGCGGACACATTTCCACCCACACAAAGATCAACACTGCGAAAACAGCCTGGAAACCGAGGTAGCCGGCTCCCTCGTGAACAGTAGGGTTGGCTTTTTCGCACATGCGCAATGTGTGCTGCCAGCGCGCAGGTGGTTTCGGCGAGAGTCGCGCGGCACTGGCAAATTATTGCGAGCAATACAGGGGGGCACTTGCTGTAGCTTGTTGGACGCGATACTGTACCCGAGTTCGCGCGCACGCTGTATGCAGTACCGTGAGTCACACAACTCGAGGTACGTGAAGCTGGCGTGTCGTCTCATGTACAATTGTTGGTCATGTCCACCCTTTCAGTAAAATGCAGTGTTACAACTCCAAATGTGGTAACTGATAGGACTTATGAACGGTAAATGAACGCGCTGGACACCCCCTCAAACCTGGGATTGCAGAGGACGGGTTTAGGGCGTGTCCAGCTCGTTCATTTCGGGAAATCTTGTGTCCCTCACGATCCGGGGTTCAAAACTGAAAACTGTACCTATAAACGAACGCGACTTGCTCGAGTCCACCCTTTCTGTCATTCTGGCGCGCGGACACCATCCCCCCAAACAGACTTCAACAGTGCAGGGGCCGTGTGGCAACCAAGGTAACCAGTTCCCTCGTCAACCAAAGCGTAAGAATTTTCGCCAGGCCAACACTTCCACTATAGGTTTTGGCGAGTGTCAGGCGACACATGCGAAATCAAGCGCGCGATACGATGGGCACTCACTGTAGTGGGCAGGACGCGGTTCTGTACCATTGTTCGATGCGCACGCTGATTCCTTTAACGTGCGTCACACGATTCGAGGTAAGTACAGGGGGTGTGCCGTATCGTGAACGGGAGCTGATCGTGTCTGGCATTTTTGTAAAACTCAGTGTTACAACGCAATATGTGGTAACCGAAGGGCTTTAAGAACAGTAAATGAACGAGCTGGAAACCCCCTTAGGGTTCTGAAACACGTGAAAGCGTTCACAACCCTACCAAATTGAGCCTTCCTGAAACTCCCTACATAGAAGTTATTTGACAACGAGCAGTCGGGCTTACCGACACGAATCTCGCTTGCAAGAGAAGATAAATTAGCAGTGGGTCGTTCCAATCCTGAATGCAGCAGTGACGGCTGCTGCTTCCCAGTGCGTCAGCCGTTACAGAAGTGCCTAATCTTCACGTGCGTTTACAATTCGTCAATTCTCGCCTGAATCCATTATGGCGGCGGCTCGATGGAGACTTGACGGCCAGACGGCTCTTGTAACGGGCGCGACCAAAGGCATCGGGTAACCACACGACACGATGATATCTAGGCTCTCGTTTCATTCTTTCTGTCATCTTGACACCCTCGTGACGGAATCCGTCCATTTCGCACTCTCATGACGGAATCCGTCCGATCAATTCACTCCCTCGTGAAGAATTTCGCCCGCTTCACACCCTCGTGACGGAATCCGTCCCTTCCACTGGATCCTTTGGGTTTGATTCTGGCTTAAAAGCGTACCCTGTTCATTCTTGCCACCGTCCCATTCATCTCCTTCCCACCTTTCCCCCCTCTCCCTTCCCCCCTCCTTTCTCCACCCTCTCCCCCCCCCCCCCCCCCTTCCCCACATTCCGCCTCCCTTTCCCCCATCAGTCCCGTTATCTCACGGGGACTCGTATCTCTGGGCGCGCACGTGTTTGTGTGCCCACGTGGCAAGGCTGACTCTCGAGTCTGACCCAAACCCACACAATCCACCCTCCTTACCCTCCCGCTCCCCCTCCCATCCCCCTGTCCTCTCCCTCCCCCCCCTCCCATCCCCCTGTCCTCTCCCTCCCCCCCCTCCCATCCCCCTGTCCTCTCCCTCCCCCCCCCTCCCATCCCCCTGTCCTCTCCCTCCCCCCCCTCCCATCCCCCTGTCCTCTCCCTCCCCCCCCTCCCATCCCCCTGTCCTCTCCCTCCCCCCCCTCCCATCCCCCTGTCCTCTCCCTCCCCCCCCTCCCATCCCCCTGTCCTCTCCCTCCCCCCCCTCCTTCCGCGTGCCTCCCCTCTTCATCAGTCGTGCTATTGCAAACGAGCTAGCATCTTTAGGCGCGCACGTGTTTGTATGCTCACGTGGCGAGGCTGACGTGGCAGCTACAGTGGCGGAGCTACAGTCGCAGGGGTGGGCGGCGACGGGGTGGGCGTGCGATGTCAAGGAGCCGGAGCAGCGGGAGGTGCTTATAACGAAGGTGTCAGAGGCTTTTGGCGGGAAACTGAACCACCTGGTACGTAGGCCGGCGGTTGTTTGCGGGCGGTTTATCAGTCAGTGCACCTGATCAGTTGGCGGTGGGATATTTTCCCAAACCCCTGTATTAGGCGGAAGGTGGGACGGGGTGGTCGTGTGATGGCAGCTACAGTAGCGAAGCTACAGTGCAGCAAGGGGAGCGGCACCCTCTCGGGCAATGATTGGGGCTGGGAAGGCATCCGTGCGCCAGGTGGGGATGCCTATTGTCTCCCGACGCAGAATGCGCATTCGGGGCAGAGAGGGCTGCGCGGGAGCATCAGAGGCGTTGTTGATGCTGCTTCTGCTCCAACCCACCTCTCACCAAAAGGTGGCGTTTATGCCTTCCCTCTTCTCACCAACGTCAAAAGAGGAGATTACTTGTGAATGAGAGTTTACGGGATGAAGAGCTATGAGTATGCGGGCACATGTTCTTCTGTTGCAAGCTCAGAACTAGCAAGATCCTCCTCCTCTTCGATTGACTACTCTCTAGCTGACTTTCACCACGTGTGGTGCACCAACTTTGAATCCGCCTACCACCTTTTCCAACTCGCTCTTATTCCCATGACCATTCCCATCCTTCCCCCTTCCCTCCTCCTCCCTGTGCAGGTCAACAACGTGGGCACCAACAGTCAGAAGCCCACAGTCGACTATTCCCTTTCAGACTTCCACCACGTGTGGGGCACCAACTTTGAATCCGCCTACCACCCCTGCCAACCCTTACTATCCCCGTTCTCATTCCCTACTGCATCCTGGCATCCTTCCTAACACCCGCAGATCAACAACGTGGGCACTAACATTCGCAAGCCCACAGTGGAGTACTCCCTATCCGACTTCCACCACGTGTGGGGCACCAATTTTGAGTCCGCCTACCACCTCTGCCAACTCGCACACCCTCTGCTTAAAGCCGCTGCCAGCGCTGGTGCTACTGATGGTACAGCCAAGGGCAATGCGAGCATTGTGTTCAACTCGTCTGTTGCCGGGGTCGTTGCTATTCGGTCAGGCACTCTCTACGGCGCCACTAAGGGTGAGTCTCCCTTCCTAGTAATAGTGGTGTTGTTGCTGCTGCTGCTGATAGTGCCGGTGCTAGTTCTGATATCAGAGCAATGCGAGCATTGTGTTCAACTCGTCTGTAGCTGGGGTCGTTGCTATTCGCTCAGGCACTCTCTACGACGCCACCAAGGGTGAGTCAGCCACTCGACTGATAGCGGTAACTCTGCTTCTGGTGCTGCTGCTACTGGTAATTTTTTTAAGCCCCCTACCACCCCTGCCAACTCTCCCAACCTGACGTGTGAATGGGCCAACGATAGCATCCGATCTATGATTCTGGCCTCTGGCCTTACGCACCCCTACAGAAAATTGATTTTTGAGTCGACTCAAAAATCAACTCGGCCTTACGCACCCCTACTGAAAATGAGCCATGGATGCCATCAGAGTGAATGCAGCGGCCTCACGACCTCTTTTGACCCCCCCAACTCCCTCTCTTCCTGCCCTCACCATGTCTCACTTGCAGCCGCCATGAACCAAGGACGAAGAACATGGCGTGCGAGTGGGCCAAGGATGGCATTAGGACGCGTCTCCTCCCCCCGATCCTGCGATTGATCGTGCAAGATCGATCTTCCACTGCACTAAAATCCTGCTTGCTACATTTACCACTACCAAAACCGTTTCTAACCGTGGCAGAAATTGATCCTGCGCAGGATCGATCGCAGGATGGCATGGGGGGGAAGGGGATGCGTCGTTAGAGAGTAAACACAGTGACAACTGTGTCTCTTGAATACTTCTTGACCCGAACCATGCCCTCTCTTCCACCATGTCTCACTTGCAGCCGCTATGAACCAGCTCACCAAGAACCTGGCGTGTGAATGGGCCAAGGATGGCATCCGGGTGAATGCAGTGGCGCCGTGGTACATGGCAACAGACCTCGCCAACCAGGTGACTACATTCCCCCATTCCTTTCTCCCATCCTGTGTGGTACCCTTCATTATAAGCAACCTCTCTTGACTCCCCACGCATTCTGTCACACTTTGCTGTCGAATGGGCACAAAAGAACCTTGCATGTGAATTGGTCAAGCAAGGAGGGCATCCGAGTGAATGCAGTGGCGCCATGGTACATGGCAACAGACCTCGCCAACCAGGTAATGAGGGTAACCAGGTAACCACATATAAGTGCCACCCATTCAATCGCACCTCTAGCTGCTGAGTGGGTCAAGCAAGGATGGCATCCGGGTGAATGCAGTGGCGCCCTGGTACATGGCAACAGACCAAGCATTTTCTGCCGATGTCTGACGCCGATGGCAAGGGTGGGAGTCACTTTTGAGAATTCTCAAAAGTGTTCAAGGGTGAACGCTTTTATGCTGATGTCTGACGTGTAATGAGTCGAGTTTTGAGTTGACTCAAAACTCGACTCACTTTTGAGAACTCTCAAAAGTCTTCAAGGATGAACGCTTTTCTGCTGATGTGTGACGTCGATGAGGAGGTTGGGAGAGCCTCTGGAGGCAGCAGCTGCTGTGGCGTTCGTGTGCCTGCCTGCCCCTCCCCCTTCCACTAGGCCAACCAGTTCCCCCCTGTTATCTTTCCCCCAGTCCCAGTTCCTCCTTCCCCACCCCTCCCTATTGCATCGGCCAATGAGAATCCACACTTGACGAATATTGTTTGCTTTTTTTCCCGAACCACTCTTCCCCAGGTGCTCAAGGACCAGGCGTTCTCTGCTGACGTCATCAGTCGAACACCCATGCGCAGGGTGGGGGAGCCTCAGGGGGCAACCAAGCCCCAACCCATGCCTTTGTTTTCTTTCAATTCATTTGCTTCCCCAGGTGCTCAAGGATGAGGCGTTCTCTGCTGACTTCATCAGTCGGACGCCCATGAGGAGGGTGGGGGAGCCTTGGGAGGCAGCAGCAGCTGTGGTGTTCATGTGCATGCCTGCTGCTTCCTATGTGTCTCGGGGATGAATCGGTTCACCAGTTGACTCTCAATATCGGTTTGAAACAACGATTGGTCCTCTCCTCTCATCATCATCCCCACCCACCGGTGCTCAAGGACGAGGCGTTCTCTGCTGACGTCATCAGTCAAACGCCGATGCGGAGGGTGGGGGAGCCGCAGGAGGCAATGGCAAATACAGGACCACTCTTTCTTGCATACCACATCATGCCCCATTACTACTCGTGCTCCAATCGTTATTCCCAGGTGCTCAAGGATGAGGCGTTTTCTGCTGATGACGTCAGCCGAACACCCATGCGGAGGGTGGGGGAGCCTTGGGAGGCAGCAGCAGCTGTGGCGTTCATGTGCATGCCTGCTGCTTCATACGTGTCTCAAGGATGTGTCTCAAGTTGACTCACCATTAGCATTTAAACCTCTCAACATGGTCCCCTTCCCACTCAGGTGCTCAAGGACGAAGCGTTCTCTGTTGACGTCATCAGTCGAACACCCATGAGGAGAGTGGGTGAGCCTCAGGAAGCAGCAGCAGCTGTGGCGTTCATGTGCCTGCCGGCTGCTTCCTATGTGTCGGGGCAAGTGCTGGCTGTGGATGGTGCTTTCACAGTTAATGGATTCTATCCTCGGACTGATGATGCATAGGCTGCAAGGCTGCTAATAAGAGTGACGAAAATCAGATCAGGAATAGGTGAAACCATGTGGCGTGGTTGTGGTGGTGGTGGTGTCTCAAGAGGGAGCCGCAGGAGGCAGCAGTAGCTGTGGCGTTCATGTGCATGCCCGCTGCTTCCTATGTGTCGGGGCAAGTGCTGGCTGTTTATGGTGCTTTCACTGTCAATGGGTTTTACCCTCGAACTGATGAGATGATGCATAGCTGGGTTCAGCCTACAACCATGCTTACAAAAAACTAGACACGAAAACAAAAGATGGACAGGGATTGGTGGAACTGTGTGTTGAGGTGATGCCTAGAAAACGGAGCCTCAGGAGGAGGCAGCAGCAGCTGTGGCATTAGTGTGCCTGCCGGCTGCTTCCTTAGGTCGGTCGGGTTAACTGGTGGCGGTTCACGGTGCTTTCACCGTGAATGGGTTTTACCCTCAGACTCAGTCCAATTATGCATAGTTGTATGTTGATGGAGAAAAGGATACCAGGTTAGGTGGCCATGCACACTTCAAGCATGTTCTCAGAAAAGGGATGGTCACAACCATGTGCTACATCCCCACACTAAAATGGATTCTGTTGTAAGCTGGTTAGTGTAGATATGTTTTTTTAAATTCCGCCATTACTGACTCTCGCTTTATCGAAGACGTGGTACACTCGGAACCGTACCCAGCCGTTGATATTAAGAAGCAAGCCTGTTTGGAGCGCAACAAGTCTCACATCATGGGTTAGGGATTGACGGGAGAGACCTTCAACCAAGTTGCGAAGGAAATTCGGACTGCAGGGGGACATGAGCCATGGCGGTCATTCACAATCCCAATTAGACAGCGACAAGCTCCATGCATTGAAGAGCACGCAACGCACCAGTCAATCCAACTAAGCTCCATGCATTGAAGAGCACGCAACGCACCAGTCAATCTAACTAGCTTTAGCTGACTACGAGCAGTCAACGATTAGACTCTCCTCTCGAAAACCTCGCCGTCACCGTCGCTGTCACCTATCGATGCTAGTCGACTGAAAGGGATAACAAGAAGTTGTCTATCTGAGGCCTCTTTGGGATGATGAATCGTGGAGACGAGCGTTGGAGTCTCAAGCATCGCTGCTTTCGAGACTTGCTAGAGAAAAAAAAGATGCTTACGCCCTGTCCGCGTCATGCGTCACATCGTCGCAATTTCTGTGCCAGCTTACCCACGTCCCACCTCTTGTTCCTCCATCCTCGTGTCCAACGCTCTGATTGACGGCGTTTAACTGTCAGGTTTTGCAGCTGATTTTGAGTCGGCTCAAAAGCTTACCCACGCCTCGCCTCTTCTTCCTCCATCCGCGTGTCCAACGCTCCCTGATTGACGACGGGGACTGTCAGGTTTCGCAGCTCTCAAATCGTCGATGGATCTTCCTCTTATTTGCACATAGAAGAGAATTTGCCTGAGACGATTGAAGCCTTTCGTCTGAGACAAGAAACTGGCAAAACTGCAGAGTAACTGCGTGGTGCGTTAGGCAACTCGGCCTTGGTCTTGCCTTTCTCACTCCTGTCACTCTTGGCGTGATCGAAAGGAGGCACGAAATCTGGTGGGGGGACTTACATGTATCAGATTAACTGACGTTACCGAGTTACCGGGTGTGCTCTAGCCACGGGTTCTTACGTGAGCTCTAGTTACTGAGCAACTGATTCCCTACTGCTGCAGTCCTCAGATTTCATTGTTAAAGTTCTTGGTTGCACTTGGCTTGGATTGTACTACAATGCCAATGTGCGTCCACGGAGACCAAGGAACGGCGGTGCACAATGACAAGGCAAAAACCAAGATAATCAACAGCTGTTGACGAGCCTGAGTGCGCTGTTTCTGCTTAACGAATCCGCTGTGCAGCTGCGTCATCAACTTCCAGCATAGATCCGTGCATGCATCGATCCTTCAGTTTCTCAGAATTTCACTACTTTTCTCCATTACGGTCGCAACTCATCAAGATTGTCAGCCTTTCTCACTTTAAAATAAGCTTCCATTTGTCTCAGCTGCCAGCAATGTCTATCCGTCGGCATCTCTCCTCCCTCAGCAACAGCCCCTTCCCTGCCTCTCCTCCCCCTCCCTTCTCCGTTCCCATACTCGTCTTTGCCCCGGAGATCACATCACCACTGCCATCCTCCTCCTTTCCTAATACCACCACTTCTTTTGAATCAGATTTGTTTGATTCTGCAACTCTTCTCCGAGCTCTGACCATATCGGCCCTTTTGGTTGTGATTGGTGGCCTCATCGGCCTGATTATTTTCCGGCTTGCTGTGGTTTGGATCGTGTGGACGAGAACGCGCCATGTGTCGCCCTGGCGCCTCCTCGTCACACTGCCATTCCTCCACCCGTTTGGTCTGGACTCTGATCATTCAGCCTCGGCCGGACGGGCTACTTCCACTCAATCTTCGGGAGCAGCAGATACAAATGCAACAGTTGATGTGGAGACTGCTTCTACAAATGAGGTATGCAGGCTTGTGTTAGTTGACACAAATCATGATTCGACACTCTCAAGTTTGAGGTACGCAAATTTTTTTTTGAGTCTCTGTGACGGATGCAGCAGTTGATGTCGAGACTGGCTCCGTAAAGGAGGCCTAAACTCTGCGCACTGTTGCTTTCAATGTATGCCTGCACACTCGACAGTCCTTGAGAACATCGTAGCTGACACCTGGAATCTGGTAACCACCTTGCTTGATCCACTTTTTTTATCCTTTCTTTACTCCCATGGCTTACTGTTGCAGGGGCAAGAAGCGTCAGCCAGGTCAGGGAAGCTGGTGAAAAAGGGAGCAAGCACCCAACAGCTAGCGCAGCTTGTTACGAACCCCATTGCAGCAGAGCAAGAAGAGAAACAAGAGTAAGTGTGTATGTGCCCACCCCTTGATATTTCGGCCCACAATCTCAAACCACCATTTCATCTACATCTGCTATCATAGGGCCTGCCCCCTGCCTCCCGTTTCCTGTCCATCTTTCCCTCAGCATAAATATGCTCCTCCCTTTTCCTTACCACCTTCCCTGCTGCTCCCTCTGGTGTGTATGTACTCTCACCTGTGCACCAGGTGTATTGTCTGCCTTTCTGAAATGGTCGTTGAGGAATCTGCAGTCACTCTCCCATGTTGCAACAAAATCCCATTTCACCAGCAATGCATCACAGCATGGCTAGCAACAGCTGGGGCGTGTCCCCTTTGCAGGAGCTCTCCGTTTCAATGAATCTATTACCCTCATGACCTGTGTGTGTACAGTGAATGATTGGTCAAACAGTCATGCTTATTCTCCATTTTCATTGCAGCCTTCATTGCTGTGGCAATATCACACGCCACCCCCTTTCTCTGCCTCAAATTCTGTCCAATCATAGGGGGTGGGTCCCAATCAGGGCCCAAAATATCAGGGTAAAACGCCCTGATTACCCTGGGGGCCTGTCCCTTTTTCTGGATTACCCTGCTGAAATCAGGAATGCTGGTTAGTTACCCTTCTCTAAAAAGTGCATGTTTTGTTCCACCCTGATAGGATTTTGTGTTGGCCTGACGGAATCAGGGTAGGGTGTATGCTACCCTATTACCGAATCTTACGTAACGCGAATCAGACCACACTCCGCCCGGCGCCAAAATGAACCACACCCCCACAAACACCGGTTGTCCCTTGTGAGCACGCGTTAAAAACCTTGCCACGCTGTCGGCAACGCGCCATGTTGTAACATTTGTTGTTTCTCTCCGCAGGACTGCCAACTCATTCTCGAATCTTGCCATCCGTCGCCACGCCCACCGCCAACACAGCCGAATTTGCTGTCAAAGACAGCTTCAAGCTGTCCTTAACATCAAATTGCAGGAGCTGTCCTGCCTTGCTGGCCTTACACTCCCCGCCGCATGCATGAAACGGCCCTAGAGAGTTAGCCAGAGGCCCGTTCTCTACGAGGGGGTCCGTCGCTTGGCCCTCATTCTCAACCATTCTCAACTTTCAGCTCCACAATGCCCACAGGAGAGCCCGAGCCACCTGATGGCGCGAGAAACGGACTCTCTGTGCTGGGCGTTTTACCACGCCTTAGCGAGAATTACGCCGTGCCCATCGCTCAGCCGCCGCCTCGTGAGCCGTCACCAGAGTATGTGGTAGGGACTGTTTATCCGTTCGAGCCGCCAGACTCACCCACGGCGTGGGAGCCACATCCTGACATAGAATTAGTTCCCGGAGGTGGCGTGGGCTCGTCAAAGACGCCTACGGCTTCGCCATCGACGATCAGCACCGCGCCCGTCAAGCGACCGCGGGTGGGAGCTACGTACAAGCAGCAGACGCTCTGGGGCGCCCCTCCTCCCCGAAACGCTACTTCCCACAAGCGCCCTGCTCCTTCGGCCGATCCGAAGCCACCCACCGCTCTGGCAGATGCTGAGTATGAATCGGTTAAGAAGACCTTTGAGGGTCAGTGGGCAGGTAGCTTCAAGTGGTTACGTTTGCTCCGCATGTCTAACGGTCGTCCGTCTTTGAAGTGTGCGATTTGTGTGAAGCATGGAGATCCACTAGCGCACACCGCGTACGGTGCGAAGGGTGAGGGTGCTCGGGACCTCCAGATTGGCAGCATCCGCACTCACACCTCCTCCCGTGCACACAGGCAGGCGTTGGAGAATCAAGAGAAGGCGGAGGCGGAGAAGGCGAAGCAGGTCACTATCACACGATGGCAGGGCACGGACGCTTCCACTCGTCACATCATTCGGCTCCTCCACATCGCGCACTTTGTCTGTAAGGCCGACGCACCCATAGCGATGTTCGTCCTGCTGTGTTGGTTTCTGGCGAAGGAGGGGTTACCAGACCTGCCGCCCACTGGCGGCTACGGCGCGTACTACACTGAGTAAGCAGTTGGCCTGAATTGTACACTGCTGTGTTCTTTTTAAACCACACGGATATTTGACGACGCTTTTTGTCCCCTTGCAGTTACGGCTTCAAAGAGAACCCGCGCGCCCTCTCAACGTACCTCCAAGAGACACAGCGCGAGCACCTGCTCGAATCCCCGTGGATTGGGATTCAGCTCGATGAAAGCACTGATCGTGTGAATGGGAAACACCTCATTCTATACGCCATGTTCTTCCAGCGTACCACGGTGGTCACAGAGTTCCTCACACTCATTACTGTTGACCGTTGTGACACTGCCTCACTCACATCCGCTGTCGTGCAGTATCTGACAGGTATTGGGGTCGACCTCCAGAAGATATCAAGCGTCGCCTCCGATGGTGCCAGCGTCATGGTCGGCAAGAACCGAGGATTCGTGAGACGGCTTCGCATGCGCATTCCGCATCTGGCCTCAACACATTGTATCGCTCATCGGTAAGCATCACCGATGTGTGCTCCGTGCTGGTGTTCTACCATGTTTAGATTTTGACTAACTGGCCGTCGTGTTGCCATTATGTACAGGGAGGCACTCGCAGCCAGTGATGCTGCTGAAGAGGTACCTGACCTGCTGATGATCGTCGATGTCGTGCGCGCCTTCGCTGACCACATCGGCTGCAGCAGCGTGGACTACGCGAAGTTTCAGGAGATGCAGCGGATCTTCTGCCAGACGAATCTCGAGGCGCAGGGGATTAGCGACACACGATGGCTCGCCCGTGGTGAGGCGATACAGCGCCTGCTCGACGTAATCCCCGCGGCCATCGTGGTGATGAAGGATTACAAGGCGGCTATGAACGAGGTGGTTACCTCGTTCAAGTTCCATTGGCTCATCCGCTTTCTTGCGGATGTGCTTTGGGAACTGAACTGCCTTAACCAGCGCTTCCAACAGAGGCAGGTAAGGGCCTTTGTTGCTGTCGTCTATGTTGTCGCATGCAAGCAAGTGTACTAACTAACTTGCTGGGATGCCCTTGTGCAGGTGGACATTACCCTTGTTGCGCACATCGTGCAGCAGACAAGGCTGCGTCTGAAGACGCGGTATTCCCTCTGCGACCCTGCACACCAATTCGGCAGCGGCGAGAAAATGCAGCTTCCCGAGTTCATTAAGACGCACGGGGCAAAGGATAAGCGCGAGATGAAGGCGGAGGGCGTAGACTGGGATGGGAATCCCGTCACGTTTGAGTTCACGCTGCACGAGCGCCCGCTGCCTGACCATGAAACGGATAGCGATGTCACGGCGTGCGTCGAGCTGTTGATTAAGTATGTGCGCGCCATCGACAAGGAGCTTGAGTGGCATATGCGCGACCTGGAGCTGCTGGAAGGTTCGAAGCTGTTTCGTACAGCTTCGTACGTGACCGACGACACGAAGCGAGTGGAAACATTCAAGAAGTGGCTCGGCCAGCTGCACAAATTGTACCACCACAAGCTGCCGGGTATACCTTTTGCAGCGATTGCACATGTTATGATGGGTGTTGCTCGCAACGATGTCAGACATGAGGTGTAACGAATGCACATACTGCGTACTGTTGCTTGTTGGACTAATGCCCCCCATCCCTACCCGTGTCTGCGAGCATCGGCCAAGCTTTCACCCCAACCCCGCCCCACCACAGGGTTCGACTACAAGAGAGCACAGCAGGAGCTGTGAATGTTTACATCCACAATGTTCGCCCAACACAACAACGAAGAATTCCACCAGGCGCTAACGAACATGCTGCGGGATGATGCATGGTGGGTCTCCTTTCCCAACATCATGCGGCTGTGGCAGTCAGTGGCCGTGCTGCCATTGAGCACGGTTGAATGCGAGCGTGGCTTCTCGAAGCAGAATTTGATCAAGACTTGGGGACGTGGCAGCCTAGGCGACACAAGCCTGGAGCACCTCATGCGTTGCTCCCTGCTGCGGTACGATGTCGACTGGTTTGAGGTGGTCGCTACCGTATCACCCCGGATATAAGCGCCATGGCGCTTATAATAAAATCGATTTTTTTTTAGGGTGGCGCTTGTAATTGAATAATGGCCATAAGCGCCGGCGCTTATATAATGGTAAAAATAAATTTGCATAATTTAGGCATCAAATCGAAGCCCGTATTAAGGCGAACAAGACTGTGTAACGTGCGCATGGCATCATGCATGGAAACACGCCGAAAATAGACGCGCTTCGGTTTCCAACCGCACAAAGCCCGTCCAGGAGCAGCTCACCTGCCAGCGCTGATGCGAAACTTGCCTAGCGGCCCAATCAGGCTTTCGTGTGCTGGGTGGCAGCAGAATCCTCACCCGAACCATCTAGAAGCGGCCATCATGCCCTGCCAGCGCAGCATCGTGCGTGGCGCTAAACCCTCCTCTCCGGGTTCAGACAGGGGACACCCGTCTCTCCTCGACGAGGACCCCGTGGCGCTAGCCAGAAGGGGTCCCTTTGAATCCTTCATTTGTTCATTGCTTCTTTCAGTTTTTCGTTCTTGGTTCTTGATGTCTCCCGCCATGCTGCGGAAGCTATGGCGGAATTCACCGGGGTTCACTTCTTGTTCAAGAAGAAGCCTCCACGGAGGCCCGCGTTTAGAGTAGACGAAGACGGGTGGTACTCCCGCGTCCCACCATCTCCACCTAAGCCACCACAGCCTCCTGCGCCTCCTGCGCCTCCTGCGCCTCCTCCTCCTCCTTCGCCTCCTGCACCTCCTGAGCCTCCTGTTCCTCCGACTCCTCCGTGCTTGCATAGTGTTGCGCCTCCGCTACACGCTGGATCAACGCCCGTGCTGACGCTGCTGCTCCCATCGTCGTTTGACGAGTACCTCTCCGAACCCGAGTCTAAGAAGCCGCAAGATGAGTGGGTGGAAGTGGAGCACGTTCCTGGTTCACGGTGGGGACAGCCTGACGACTGCCCGTGGGACGAATCGCAAGTCGGCGCCGACGATGATGTTGAAGCCGAAGCTGACGCTGACGAAGAGGAAGCGAGCGGCACTGTCGGCGGTGAGTATGGCACGGAAGCGAGCGGCGGGGGCGGCGCCGAGGGCGGCTCCGCTGAAGATGTTTTTCCCGAAGGCGTTCCCGGCGACGATGCCGATGACGGCGTGGAGTACTGGTCACGCGACGAGCTTCCCGAGACCCTGCCGATACCTTCCTATCCCCCGATGAATCGCAAGCGACCCCACCCCTCTTCCCTGAACCGTGATGCCCGCCCCCCCTCTCCCAGGCACAAGCTCACTGAGCACAAGAGGCAAGGTTACACCGCCGCGGAGAAGTTGAAGTGGGTTGCCAGGCTTGCTGTGGCAACGTCGGTGCGCGCTTTGGCTCGCGAGAGCGGAATCCACCCCAAGTGCCTCACGAACTGGAAGCGGGCGGCGGAGTTCCTCAAAGACGTGCACTCCGCTCGGAAACGCATGCACGGCCGCGGTCGGGCGTCGTGGTATCGGCCTATGGAGTTGAAAGTGTACGAGAAGCTTCTCGAGTGGCGCCGCAAGGGAACCGCCGTATCAGTCGGCCGCCTGCAGGAGTGGTCGCGGGAATACATGAAGCTGCTGTACCCGGACAAGCCCTGGAAAGGGAGCCAGAGGTGGTCGGAGCGCTTTCGGCGACGATGGAACCTGAGTGTCCGCATGAAGACCCGGGTTGCCCAGAAAACCCAGTCGCGTAAGAGTTACCCCATGTACTTTGCCGTGTTAATGTTTACTTGTTTTACCGGTACTAACACCCGCCATCTGTGACCGTCCTGCCTTCCACCTCCCTTCAGATGTCGCGGAGCAGTGCAGAAGCTTCTGGAAGTTCGTGCGTGGCATGCGTCGTGAGCGCGGCATCGACACCGCGTGGATCATCAACGCGGACCAGACGCCGCTCTGGCTGGAGATGCCCGCCACCACCACCGTGGATGAATCGGGTGTTCGCTCGGTGCCTATCAGGAGCGCGGGGTATCAGAAGCAGCGTGTGACGGTGATGTTGGCGTGTACGGCGGACGGACGGAAGCTGAAGCCGTGGGTGTACTTCAAGCGCAAGACCGTGCGAAAGGGCAATTTCCCACCCGGTACGTCAATTGGTGCACTGCTCGTTAACTGCGGTTTGTTCAGACTGCGAATTCTAACTGCTTCTCTTGTTTCCTGCAGATGTGGTCGTGGCTGCACACGAGAACGGGTGGATGGACTCCGCGGGTGTCGTCCGCTGGCTTGAGGAGGGCGTCAAGCCCTTCTTGAAGCCCAGGTTCGGTAGATGCGCCAAGAGCTCGATGCTGGTGCTCGACTCTTACCGCGGTCACCTCACCCAGGAAGTGAAGGACAAGCTTCGCGAGATGAACTGCGTGCCGGCAATCATCCCGTCGGGCTGTACGGCGGAGGTTCAGCCCCTGGATGTCTCCATCAACAAGAGCTTCAAAGCGTCGGTCCGCCAGCAGTACCAGCAGTGGTTTGAGGCAGAAGGGCAAGAGCAGCTGACGACAGCAGGTATGGAATGAGCGCGTTGTTGTGTTTCAACCCCCCTTCCTTTTGCTTACCGTATGTATTGTTGGATTAACGGGATTCCATCGTTCTCCCGTTATTTTCAGGGAACTTGAAGAAGCCTCCTCCGGAGGTCGTCCTGAGGTGGATATCTCAGGCCTGGAAGTCAGTGCCTGCCGAGCTGATAAAGCGTGCCTTCCTCACCTGTGGCATCAGCAACGCGCTCGACGGCAGTGAGGACGGCCTCGCCATGGCGGACAGGCGGAGCCAGCTGACGGCGGAAGTGGACGTCGACGATGACATCATCGCTGATGGGTTTTTTGGCAACAACTGCCAGGAGCCCGAATCTGACGAAGACTAGACTAGTTAGCTAGAATTAGTGTTGCTAGACCTGCTGTTTCAGGTCTCTGATGTTGTAGCTGCTGTCATGATATTGTTATGAATGTGATTTCAATGTAAAACCAGCTAAGTAGTCGAATGGTGGCGCTTATAATAAGTATTCAAATCTCAGGGGGGGCGCTTCTAATCGAGGTCCGGCCATAAGCGCCATGCTCCAGATAGAGGCGCCAGCGCCTATAATCGGACGGCGCCTATATCCGGGGCGATACGGTATCTTTCGTGGAGAGAAGCTGAGGCGATCCACCAGGGAGTTCAACCCCACCAGAGCTTCGCAGACTCTGTTTGTAGAAACTGTAGGCAGTGGGGGTGGCACTGAATAGGTGTGTAGTGCATGTGT
The DNA here is from genome assembly GCA_948144175.1 of Closterium sp. NIES-65. Lineage (NCBI taxonomy): Eukaryota > Viridiplantae > Streptophyta > Zygnematophyceae > Desmidiales > Closteriaceae > Closterium > Closterium sp. NIES-65. Next base: position 745,748 of record CANXME010001620.1, on the reverse strand, counting down.
GGGTTATGTTGAGTTGTTGGACTGTGGATGTGCTACATTATTATGCGTTCAAAAAACACTTAGCTCTCAAAATGGTAATCAAAACAGGATTAGCTGGAAAGTACCCTGCTCAAATCAGGCTAGTGGTTGAGTTACCCTGCTGCAACTAGGGTACGGAAAATTTTACCCTAGGGGTCTGTTTAAGGAGGGGGTGTTACCCTGATTTGTAAGGGTAGGCCAAAACCAATTTTGGGCCCTGGTCCCAATTGTAACTCTTTCAACCATTTCTTTGACCAAGTACCGTACCATGTCTCATCTCAACCGTTGGTCATCGTTCCTGCCATGTATACCCATCTTCAGTAGGTGGGCAACCACTCCAGGCCCTTGCTCGAAGTCAGTAATCAGAGAAGGAGCAGGCTCACTATTTTGGGTACAATAAATGCATGGAAATCCTCCCATAAATGATCCACTATACACCAGCAAAGTCATCAACCATAGTTCAACCGGAAAATGTCGTTGAGGACGTAGAAGCTTCCAGCAGGTGTAGGCATCAAGTGAAACATCTGTACAATACAAACACGCCGAGGATTAAGGAACTCCTTCGTATATGAATGTCGGAACGAGCAGACGACCAATGGAGCCTAGATGACACTTAATACAGGATGTGCTTAGACTAGAGTTTCAAACGAATAAATTGCGGGAAACATGCAGATCAGAGGAAAAGACGGTAAATCCCAACCTACCTGGCTAAATTTGAGCGGATGCTCCTGATCTGCCAGTTTCAAGCTCCCACTGACAAACACGACCATTCCGCCTCCGGGACCCGACGGCTGGCAATCGACCGTACTGACGATGTGTGTGCAGGACTGGAAAGGCAGGCTCGAGATCTTGTTCTGGATGTTTTGCACTCCCTGGAACTTCTCACCCTCGAACGTCAGCATCGACTGATCCTGGTATAGCGTGTACAGGTTAGTGCGAGCCGTGTCGAAGGTGGTGTAATAGTGCTGCACGAACGCCTTGGCCAAGGCATCTGGATCCATGGCGACTGACTGATGCAGCTGAACCGGAGACGCCGCAACGACAGGAAATGAAGAAATCTAGGAACTACGTCAGTCTTGACAAGTCTCCAAGTTCGTGCAGCACAAGGTTCAACTGGAGCAAGAGATGGAGGTGGAGGGGTCACTTGCAAACGACGAAAACCCTGAAGTTTGTACGCTTTAGTAAACACAACCGCTGTAGATTTCTCGGCGTAAAACTGTACCGAGTGATAGTACTGAAGTTGGATAAGTGATAAAAGTTGTGATGGAAGATATATTTCTAGATTTTTCTTTCAGGTTCTCGTTTTTGATCGGTTCGGATGCTGACTTTTTAGCATGGATCACACGGTTTTGTTCGGTGTAGTGCATTCCGAAGCGTTACTTGATGTACTGAGGGCGGGTCCAGCGCGTACGTTTACAGGTACTATACAGTCGGGTTTTAGGGGGTGTCCAGCTCGTTCATATACTGTTCGTAAAGCCCTTCAGTTACCACAATTTGAGTTGTAACACTGAGTTTTACAAAAATGCCAGACACGATCAGCTCCCGTTCACGATACGGCACACCCCCTGCACGTACCTCGAATCGTGTGACGCACGTTACAGGAATCAGCGTGCGCATCGAACAATGGTACAGAGCCGCGTCCTTCCCACTACAGTGAGTGCCCATCGTATCGCGAGCTTGATTTCGCATGTGCCGCCTGACACTCGCCAAAACCTATAGTGGAAGTGTTGGCCTGGCGAAAATTCTAACGCTTTGGTTGACGAGGGAACTGTTTACCTTGGTTGCCACACGGCCCCTGCACTGTTGAAGTCTGTGTGGGGGGATGGTGTCCGCGCGCCAGAATGACAGAAAGGGTGGACTCGAGCAAGGCACTCTCGTTTATAGGTACAGTGTTCAGTTTTGAAGCCCGGATCGTGAGGAGGTACTAGATTTCCCGAAATGAACGAGCTGGACACGCCCTTAGTCGCACACTCACCCCCGTTGAAAGGGAACATGTTTTTTTACAAATTCACATAGTCGGGTTCAGACCGGTGAGCAGCATTTCAAAACGGTGAATCTCGTAAACCATTTCAAACTGCCCAGCATCAGTACTACTGACTGAACAATCCTCAACACCCAAGCACACAATCCATAGCTAATCCAGCCGACTCGAATGTAATCTGCGACCATCACCGCCAAGCATCTGAGCCAGATCCCGAGTCTACTGTGTCCATTACGTACGCTGCGCATTAGCGGTGCAATATCGACAAAATTTTGATTTCGTGGAATTCCGACATGGCCGCCGATCACGGCGACAGCAGCAATCTAACAGGACCGGATAAATCTGCCGAACCGTCGGAGGAGAATCACAGTGGCACGGAGTCAGCCGGAGAAATGTGGAGTGAGCAGCAATCGAACGGACAAGGGGAGAGAAATCCTTCAGGCAATGAACCTGCTGGAAACAACAGCGAAGCTTTGGCTTCTAAAGCAGGAACGAAGCCTGAGGAATCAGCAAAGGAGACTGCAGACAAAGAGAAGGCAGAGGGGGGAGAGAAGGAAGGGAGAGGCGAAAAAGAAGGGGGAGGAGGGGAAGAAGAGGCGGATCACCCACACCCCGACAAGGAGGCGGAGGAGGAAGAGGAAGATGAGACCGACCCAAAGAATCCGCGAGGTCGCCTACTGATGGCGAAGCATGCAAAGTACATAAAAAACCTGGACAAAGTACGTTATTCAGTGAATCTGGACAAGTTGCGTGATTCAGGGAATTAGGACAAAGTACATGCTCTAGGGACCAGTTGACGGTACGTGTTTTAAAGCCAGGGTCTCGAGTGCTCTGGAAATCATTTTGCTCCTCTGACTGACCTCAATTGATTCTTCCACTTACAGACTCGAACTGTTATGAGTGCAAGTGTGCCGCAGCAGCAAACATGTTTCTTCGTCAGTTCGTGTTTTCGTTTTCTATGTATATTTCCATCTTGTTACTGTAGAAAACAGAGGGAATCGAGTACGTGGCGACGGAGCATCTGAGGATGAGCGGAGCCTACTGGGGGTTGACAGCGATGGACCTCATGGGGAGGCTGAAGGACATGCACAGCCCTGCCATGCTGCCGTGGCTGCTCTCCTGCCAGCAACCCAATGGTGTGTGCGGGGGGGGGGGGATGAGCGGGGAGCCTCTGGGGAGGCTTCCAGAAATGCACAGCCCTGCCATGCTGCCGTGGCTGCTCTCCTGTCAGCAACCAGACGGTGCGTGCTGCCTTCGTGTGTGTGTAGTGCGTGTGTGTGGGGGAGGGGGGCAGGAAAAGGGGGATGAGCGGAGCCTACTGGGGGTTGACAGCGATGGACCTTATGGGGAGGCTGAAGGACATGCACAGCCCTACCATGCTGCCCTGGCTGCTCTCCTGCCAGCAACCAGACGGTGTGTGTGTGTGTGTCTCTCTCTCTCTCTGTGTTTGAGTGCATTCCTGTGAGGGTGTGCATGTATGCGTATGCGTGGTGTGAACATGCACAGTCCCGCCGTCTGGGGCCATCTGACTTTTGAGTCGACTCAAAAGTCATTCCTGTGAGGGTGTGCATGTATGCGTATGCGTGGTGTGAACATGCACAGTCCCGCCGTCTGGTGCCATCTGTCCAGATCCTTATTTTGTCCTTGTCTCCTCATTCTTTTTTTTCTCAGGTGGTTTCGGTGGCAGCAACGGGCATGATTCTCACCTGCTCTACACGCTCAGTGCCGTCCAGATCTTCATTCCATTCGCCTTGTCCTCCTCGTTCTACCTCTGGTGTCTACTCCTTTCCCATCAGGTGGTTTCGGTGGCAGCCAAGGGCATGATTCTCACCTGCTCTACACGCTCAGTGCCGTCCAGATCCTCGCACTACTGGACAAACTGGATGCTGTAGACGCCGACCGTGTCGCCACCTGTCAGTCTCCCATTCGTCAATCCATGCCTGCTTCACTGTGCTGTCTCGGTTTCTGTTTTCCGAGTTTGTTTCGAATCTGAAGCCTTCTCGGATTCAGCTCGTCTCCTTGGCATATGTAGCAGGGCTACAGCAGCCGGATGGGTCATTCATTGACTTGACTTGTCGTCTCTGAAGCCTTCTCGGATTTGGCTCGTACTTGACTTGACTTGTCGTCTCCTTGGCAGATGTAGCAGGGCTACAGCAGCTGGATGGGTCATTCATTGGAGATGAATGGGGGGAGGTAGACACTCGGTGAGTGGCGAACGCAGTGGGTGGGGGGCACAATCGGTGAGGAGCGCAATGGTTGGGGAGCACATTGGATGGCAAGCAGTGCATAACAAACAGGCACGCATATGTGGCAGGGCTACAGCAGGCAGATGGGTCGTTCATCGGAGATGAATGGGGGCAGGTGGACACACGGTGAGTGGGTGGGCGGCAAAAACAGTGGGCGCCCGCTCTCCCCCCCCGCCCACTTCCCCCCTCCTCCCTCCCCCCATCCCCCTCCCCTCTTTCCACTTTCTCCACTTTTGCCAAGCTTTTTCTCACTGTGCTGCCTCTTCCTTGAGCTCCTCAAACACTCACATCGCATCCCATCAACCAAACCAATCCACTTCCCTGTGGCTGTCTGATTCAACTTTTGAGGCGCCTCAAAAGTTTTCTCACTGTGCTGCCTCTTCCTTGAGCTCCTCAAACACTCACATCGCATCCCATCAACCAAACCAATCCACTTCCCTGTGGCTGTCTGATTCAACTTTTGAGGCGCCTCAAAAGTTTTCTCACTGTGCTGCCTCTTCCTTGAGCTCCTCAAACACTCACATCGCATCCCATCAACCAAACCAATCCACTTCCCTGTGGCTGTCTGATTCAACTTTTGAGGCGCCTCAAAAGTTTTCTCACTGTGCTGTATCTTCCTTAAGCTCCTCAAACACTCACATCGCATCCCATCAACCAAACCAATCCACTTCTCTGTAGCTGTCTGATTCAACTTTTGAGGCGCCTCAAAAGTTTTCTCACTGTGCTGCCTCTTCCTTGAGCTCCTCAAACACTCACATCGCATCCCATCAACCAAACCAATCCACTTCCCTGTGGCTGTCTGATTCATCGTTCCTCATGGCTGACTGCTCTGCGACATCTCAAAACACTGCTTCATACACGTCACTCACATCGCATCCCATCAACCAAACCAATCCACTTCCCTGTGGCTGTCTGATTCATCGTTCCTCATGGCTGACTGCTCTGCGACGTCTCAAAACACTGCTTCATACACGTCACTCACATCGCATCCCATCAACCAACCCAATCCACTTCCCTGTGGAAGCTGACGGATGGAAAACACACTCTGAATTTTCCCTGTGGCTGTCTGATTCATCGCTCCTCAAGGCTGAATGCTCTGCTCTGCACCCCCCTCTCTCCTCCAGCCTCTTTTCCTCGATCACACACGCGCACCTTCAACCAACTGATCTTCCCTCTGCCCGACTGATTCATTCCCCCCTGCACCCGTCCCATCATTCTTTCAAATGCCTTCGCCTCACCCGTCGACACCAATCCACACCCCACCATATCGCTCCACATCCCTCCATACCCTTCCACTCCCCCCAATACTACCCCATGTTTTCCCCAGCTTCTCCTAGTGCCCCATCTCCTGCCTCTCCCTCCTCGATCACATGCACACCTTTGACCTCCCAGAAACCTCGATTCACTTTCCCCGAGTTCTTGCGTTTAACCCCACTCCTCTCCCCTCCCCCCTTTCCATTTCTCCCCCTTCCCCACCCCGGCTTCTCCTACCGTGCCGTCCGATTCACTGTCCCCTGCTTTCCTGCATTCTCTCTGTTCCACCCCCACCCTTCCCCACTCTTTTCCACACCGCCCCACACCCATCCTCACCCATCCATACTCCCCCTCTCCCGCACTCTCGTTACGCACCTGTCCACACCCCCCCACACCACTCCATACTTCCCCCCAGATTCTCCTACTGCGCCATCTCCTGCCTCTCCCGCTTGGTTGCATGCACACCATCGACCTCCCTGCAGCCATCCATCCACTCCTCAACCACTCTCCCCACACTCCCTTCTCCCCAACACCCCTGCTTCCCCCTCTCACAGCTTCTCCTACTGCGCCATCTCCTGTCTCTCCCTCCTCGATCGCATGCACGCCATCGACCTCCCCGCAGCCGTCCAATTCATCGCCAGCTGTCAGAACTTTGACGGCGGATTTGGGTCTGTTCCGGGCGGCGAGTCACACGCTGGGCAAAGTGAGTGAGAAATTATGATTTCTTTCTTTCTTTCTTTCTTTCTTTTTTTCCAAGAGCCTTCCTGCTCAGTCTAACCGCGCCTACCAAACCAGGCCTCTATCCATCCAACCCCGCCTACCTAACCAGTCCTCTATCCATCCAACCCCGCCTACCAAACCAGTCCTCTATCCATCCAACCCTCTCCCTCACTCACTCCTCCGTCTTCCCCACCTCCCAAAAGTCGTCTTCTGCTGTGTGGCAGCACTTGCAATAGCTGGAGCATTGCTCATCCTTCCCACTCCTTCCATCCAACCCCACCCACCAAGCCTGCCTTCTTTCTCTTTCTCTTTCGCTCTCCCCCAACTCCTTCCAACCCTCCACCGAATCCGTACAAGCTAGTCTTCTGCTGTGTGGCAGCACTGGCAATATTTGAGTCGACTCAAGAATCGACTTATCACAGGCTGGAGCATTACTCATCCTTCCTACTCCTTCACACTCCTTCCCACTCCTTCCAACCCCACCCACAACCCATGCAAACCAGTCTTCTGCTGTGTGGCGGCTCTGGCAATAGCTGGCGTGCTCTCATTGGTCGACCGCGATCTCCTGGGCTGGTGGCTGTGTGAGCGGCAGGTGCCAGCAGGAGGGCTCAACGGGCGACCAGAGAAGCTGCCAGATGTGAGTACCCACCTGTTCTCTTCCTACCATACCACCCACATGAGAGTAGGTCCGTCTCCCTGGCAGAGCACCGACCGTCTTTTGAGTCGACTCAAAGCCCGTCTCCCTGGCACGGCACCAACCTTGTGATAGAAGTAGTTTTTTGAGACGTCTCAAAACGCTGCCTCCCTGGCAGAGCACCGACCGTCTTTTGAGTCGACTCAAAACCCGTCTCCCTGGCACGGCGCCGGCCTTCGGATGGTTTTTGAGGCGCCTCAAAAAGTGTCTACCATACCACCTACACGAGAGTAGGTCTGTCTCCCCCCCTGCATGGCACGGACCTTCGGATGCCCCCCTGGTTTGGTGGCTGTGCGAGCGACAGGTAACCAGCAGGAGGGCTCAATGGACGGCCTGAGAAGCTGCCAGACGTGAGTAGCTACCTACCATGCCACCTACACGAGAGTAGGTCTGTCTCCCCCCCTGGCACCGACCGTCGGATGCCCTCCTGGTTTGGTGGCTGTACGAGCGACAGGTAACCAGCAGGGGGGCTCAACGGCCTACCTGAGAAAACGCCAGATGTGAGTATTATCCGAGTCGTTTTTGTTTTCGATTCGACAAAAAAACGAAAAGTCTTTCCTGCTGCTGGTTGTCTTTGACAGTGCAGAGCCTGCTGATGAGTCGACTCAAAAGAAGACTAGAAAACGAGTCTTTTCTCTGTTGCTGGTTGTCTTTGACTGGACTTCCATAATCCATTCATGTCTTTAATGGAGCAGGGGGGACGCGCATCCTTCCTCCATTCTGCCTATTCTATGCCTTGATTTGCCACCTCACTGCGTCTCAGGCAGGTGTGTTATTCCTGGTGGGTCCTCTCCAGCCTTGTGCTCATTGACAGGGTGCATTGGATCAGTACGCTCCCTCTCACTCCCTCTAATTCCCTCTCACTCCCTCTCACTCCCTTCCCATGCTTTGTTTTGCTTGTCAGGTATGCTACTCCTGGTGGGTTCTGTCCAGCCTTGTACTCATCGACAGGGTGCATTGGATCAGTGCGGAGAAGCTACAGCACTTCATTTTGCAGTGCCAGGTGATTGCAACACTGTCAGGTGATTTCAACACTGTCAGGTGATTGCAACAGGGTCAGAAGGCTGTAAACCTTAAGGGGATTGCGACAGTAGCATCTGCTAGTTAGACTGAGGGGATTGCGTTGGCTCTCAGGTGGTTACAACAATGAGGCAAGTGGTTGCAACCTGACGCTCTGAATGTCACTACGCAAATCAAGGGCTGCCAGGTGGTTGCAGTAGCTGCTACAGTGTCAGGTGGTTTCAACAGAGGCTTTCTGAAACCCCCATAAGGAGAGGGGCAACACCACCTCTTGATTCGCCTCAAGTCTCGCCTGTCCCCTCCTCCCCACCCACCCACCCATCCGCCCACCCGTTCAACCATCCATGCACTCAGGACGAGGAGAGAGGAGGCATTTCCGACCGACCAAACGACATGGTTGATGTTTTTCATACCTTCTTCGGTATTGCTGGTGAGTAGGTGTCAGAGCATCTAGTGCATGACGCATGTGGATCATGGATGCATGACACATGTGGAGCATCTAGTGCATGACACATGTGGATCATGGATGCATGTCACATGTGGATCATGGATGCATAGCAATACCATCTCAGACCGACAGGACGACGTGGTGGATGTGTTCCATACTTTTTTCGGCATCGCTGGTGAGTGGGTGTCAGCAGCATATAGTGCATGCAGCTTGTAGCATGCATGGATGCACAACCAAACGACATGGTGGATGGATGTGTTCCACACATGTGTTTGGCATCGCTGGTGAGGTGGGGTGGAGCATATGATGCATGGGGTTGAAAACACCTGAGACCGACCAGACGACATGGTGGATGTGTCCCACACATGTGTTCGAGTAGGCAGTGATATTGGTGCGACTTGTGAGAATTCTCAAAAGTCGCACCAGACGACATGGTGGATGTGTCCCACACATGTGTTTGAGTGGGCAGTGGTGCACTCGAAGCAAACATGTGGGGTGTGGATCACATCGTGTGACCATTACCCATCTCCCACTGACCAGATTGCATGGTGAATGTGTTCTGTACCTTCGTTGGGATCGCTGGTGAGTGGGTGTCAGAGCATATAGAGCACATCACTGAAGCTAGCGAACCTCATTTCAGGCCTGAGTCTGTTGGAGTACCCCTATCTCAAGCCAGTGGACCCAGCTTACGTGCTTCCTATAAGTGTTATATCACCTTTCTGCTCCCTTTCCCCCATCTCCCTACCCCTCTCCTCCCTTTTCCCGTCCTCCCCACTCCCTCCTTTTCCCCTCCCCCCTCCCGATGTCAGGCCTGAGTCTGTTGGAGTACCCTAATCTCAAGCCAGTGGACCCAGCTTACGCACTTCCTGTGGATGTTGTGGATAGGGTTTTCAGAGACAGGGAGCTGAAGCACCTGCAAGCCTAGTGCCAAATTAGTTTTCTAAGAATGCGTAAGATGACATGTGCACTCAAGGAACTATATCACACATCGAATTTGGTTCCCATAAATTTTGCGGGCATGGAATCAAAAGCGAGTGAGCCGCTTGTACATGAGTCTTCAAGACCATCTCTACCAAATTGTTGACAAGGAAAATAGGCTATCGTGTGTGTATGGAACCATATGCACTTTAGTTGTTTGTGATCTCCAGTAGTATTACTAGGCTGTCTTGTACTGAGCCCTGAATGAGCGGGCAATCCAAGGAAGATTTTGGAGATTCGGAGACTGTCGTGGCAGACGAAGCATCCGTCGTCATTTCTGGTTACAAGGAACCCATCGTTCCCAGCGTGGATCTTACACGCAACCAGAGATACCCACGTCACCTGATTTAGCCATTCCAGGTCAGCTTTCTAAAGCCTCACGACATGTCAGCACCAGCACCTCGAACAATACTGTACCGAGCGCCCCAGGAAGCCTCGAACACCATTTCCTCCACAGCAATTCCCCCCGTCAATGCCCCCAAAGTTCCGCTTCTGCTCCGAGCAGCCAATCCCTAGCAGCCCATCTCCGCCTAGCCATCCCTACCAGCACCAGTAGTTCATCTCTACTGGTTCGATGGCTGCCGAGCCGAACAACTCCCCCTGCCGAGCCGAACAACGCCCTCTGTCGAGCCGAACAAAACACCCTCTGCCAAGCCGAATAATGCCCTGATGCTTTCCCCGACCTGAGTTTCATCCTCCTCGGGAGTTCCGCCCCCTCCCCGCCAACTCCCGCGTTTCCATTTTGTCCATTTCTTTCATTGTTGATGCAAAATTTCAGCAGCAAATTCCAAAGCTTGCATTTTTCCCGCCTGTCCCGCTCTCCCATCTTCTCCAAGTAGCTTCAGTAGTGTCTGCTTACCGAGCCAGATTCTCACTCAATGGCTGCCGTGTCGCTCTCCTCCTCCCTCAGCAGCCTCGCTGGCGCGAAGCTCGCTGTCGCGCAGTCCACGTCAGCGAAGACCTCCAAGGTCCAAGCAGTGCGTTGCGTCGCCGGTCCTTCCGCTTCTTCCGCCGGGAAGCGCGCAGAGGAGAAGAGCATCTGGGAGAAGCTAGGAACCGGCGCAGCGGCGTTCGGACTAGCCGCCGCGCTTCAACTGACTCCGTCAGCCGTTGACGGAGCTAAGGCCGACGAGTTCGCAATCCTGCGGTCGCCACCGCCGCTCGAGTCGCACTATTACGACGACGCGAATGTCCTCAGCCGGATCACGCGGTCGGACATTAAGAAGCTGCTGACGGATTTGGAGGAGCGGACTGGTTTCCATATTGACGCTGTGACCCTGAGGAAGATTGCTGTAAGTTGACTAATATCCGCGTTAACAAGTCTTCAGGAAAGTTGTATTAAGCTAGAACGAGTCCGTGCAGAGTCAGGAAGAAGCATTGCTCGTTGCGATAAAGCTGCCGCTGAAGCGAGATGCTTGTTGAGTCTACTCGATAGTCAACTCGCAGAGCCGGTTCCAGGCATTGCCTGAATCTGCTCCATCACCAGAAGCGGTTTGAGTCGGTGCAAAACGCATCCGTTTCATACACTGCCTTAATGAGCGCCAATGCCAGAATGAAGCTGGATTACGCTATTTTTTACCTGTTTCTTTTCTTAGAACGATATTTTATTCCTCCTCCCCATTCAGGGATACCAGATGATGACCACTCAAGGGATATTGTTGATTCCTCCCATTCATTGGTGGCTTCTCTCCTCCAGCTCTCCCCTCGTCCCCCCTCTCCACTCCCAAAGAGCGAAGACAGTCTTCCCCAGGAGGAGGACAGACGACAGTCGATCCGGATTTCAACGATCAATTCATAACCAATTTTCAGGCGTCCGAATCAATTCAGTCCTTTTTGTTACGAGCATGCTGTCACCCTCCCCGCGCACTCAGGATAACCGTGGACGATAATCACTCCAGATAAGAGCCTCGAGTCGCGTGGCACCCCACGGTGGAGCGGGGTGACAAGCAGCCACCTACCCATGCATCCCTCCCTGACAATTTCCCTCATTTCTCCTCCGCACATCCCCCTCCCCCACCCCCGAAGGGAAAGGGCGACGTTTTCGAACTCGCGGACAGGATCCTCGAGTCGTGGTACCCCACAGTGGAGGAGGGCGACAAGCGGCCCTTAGCGCCCATTCTCCCCTGCCAGTCTTCTTCATTCCTTGCTCCCTCGTCTCCGTGATACCCAAACATTTCAGGGCAAGGGCGACGTGTTCGAGCTCGCGGACAGGATTCTCGAGTCGTGGTACCCGACCGTGGAGGAGGGCGACAAGCGCGGAGTCGTGCTCCTCGTCACCTCGCAGAAGGAGGGAGCCGTCGCCGGCGGTCCCACGTTCATTGAGACCATTGGGGATGAGGTGTTCGAGGGCATCGTCTCTGAGAACCTTCCAGGTGAGCCTTCCTCGCTTGCAGTCTGTCAGTCCGTCGTTCAGGCGGTCCCACGTTTATTGATACGATTGGGGATGAGGTGTTTGTTCGAGGGCATCGTGTCTGAGAGCCTTCCAGGTGAGCCTGCCTTCATCGCCTCACAGTTGAGAACGGCTGAAACGTACCTGCGCCCCTTGGTGTCGCCTCTCACAATTTGAGTCAAAATAGGCTCATCACCTATCACCTGCGCCCGTTGGTGTTGCTCTCACTCAAACAAGACTCCCTCCCTCCCTCCCTCCCTCCCATCCTCACCACTTCCTCCCCTCTTCTTACTCACTTGCTCCTCCCATCCCGCACCCCACCTTTCTCCCGCCCCCAGTCGTGGCCACTGAGCAGCCTTGTACTCCTCAGCAGCTCGTATGCAGTCGACTCATAAGTTACTTCGTTCTCCCGCCACCAGTCGCGGCCACTGAGCAGCCTTGTACTCCTCAGCAGCTCTTATGAACAAATAAGTATCTCGAGAATCTCCTTCCCGTCCCCCCCCTGTGCTTGTCCCTCACCCCCCTATGCTTGTCCCTCACCCCCCTATGCTTGTCCCTCACCCCCCTATGCTTGTCCCTCACCCCCCTAAGCTTGTCCCTCCGCACCTCTGTTCTGGCGACTGAGGAGCGTTACAACGAGGCTATGTACTCAACAACCAAGCGCCTCACATGCATCAACTCCCACCCCCCTATCCCCGCCCCCTCCCCGTTCACCTTCCTCTCTCTCGCAGTTTTGGCCACTGAGGAGCGTTACAATGAGGCCACGTACTCGACAGCAGCCCGTATTTTCAACGAGCCGGCTCAAGAATCTCACCCCCTTCCCCCATCTCCTTCCCCCACCATACCCTATCTCCTCACCTCAGTCCTGGCCACTGAGGAGCGCTACAACGAGGCCATGTACTCGACAACCAAGCGCCTTGTAGCGCGGATCAACGGAGAGCCGGATATCCCGGGTCCCAAGTTCAATGACGCAAAGCGGGAATCCAACTACAAGACGCGCGAAGAGACCGATTCGAAGCGCGACCAATTTACGACGGTTGTGGGCGGGCTTTTGGTCATCGCATTTGTGGTTCCGATGCTTCAGTATTATGCATACGTCAAGAAGTAGAGAGATATACAGGGGGGTGTTGCGGAACGGAGTGTGATTTCTTATTTTTGTTTGTGTTTGAGTTGTAAGTACAGTTGGCAAAATGTTGGGATTCAACAAGTTGGAAGAACTCACCTGAAGTGTGCTGCAGCTCCTGCCCTCTTGCCTCTCCCATTCGTAATTCCATCTTCCTCTTGGTCCAACATCCCCTCACTCCTTTGCTTTCTCTCCATCGCTCCCCTACCTCCCTCTTCCTTCTCCCTCCCTCCTCTCCCCTCTCCCCCTTCTCCCTTTGACTCCCTCTCAGGCTCTCACCCTTTTATTTCTCCCTCTATCCCTAACTCTTTGCTTATCCAGTCTTGGCCTCATTGCCACCAAAACTATGGTACGGTAGTTGAAGATGGAAATTGCTGGGTGGTTGGGATGGAAGATTTCAACTGTGGAAGAGTGCGTCAAATGAAGTGTTGTAGCAATTTCCCTGACAAACTAATCTCATCAGTATCACAGAAAGAGACCATACAATTTGCAGGCGTGTGACTTGGTAATTGTTTTTCCCACATCTACGGTATTCTCTTTTCGTTTTACACACTAGCAAATGTCTCCATCGCTCCTAACGGTCAAATTTCAATATCATGTCAGCGAACCAAAATTATTCCCGCCATTCCGCCGACGTCGCGTTGGGAAGCAAAGGATGGTGCGCGGTTCGGTGTGGGAGCGCCGTGGTGACGGATTGAACATGCTGACGACTGTGGGGGTGACAGATGGACGGTCACCACTCGCCTCTGACATAACCGACTGCTTTGGTCAAGCGCTGATGGAAGCTCCGGTCAAGCAATCCCGTAGTGCGGTTCAGTAGATTTCCACACGGTAAACAGCGTTGTTTTTTCCATACCTCTTCGCACCGTACCGCACCAAACGAAACCGTGACTAGGCATTATTGTCACACCAAGCTAAGAAAAATGCTCGTTGTTCTGTTGCTACTCCAAGAGTCCAGAACTAGATAAATGACCATGTTCATTCCCCGCCGCCCAAGAATTTTATTTCAGCAACGCTCTCTGGTGCTAGTCCTGAGACAAAGCTCATAAACACAGCAAAGGCGCCTTTTTTAGAGAATTGTCAGTCTGTTTCTCGAGTTTAGTATGCTCAATTTCGCGAAAGAGTGACGACAAGCGGAACTAGGAAGGCATTTACAGTTCAGGACAGCCATAGAGCGGAACGCATTGTCGGTCGGTGTTAAATCTTGGAAGGTAGTGTGTGCAAGCACTAACACGATAGGCATGTTATGTTTCTGTACGTTTGGAGCTTGAGCTATGCAGTAATAGAACCTGCACTTGTCTGCCATTCCTGAACCTCTCCCAAGAGCTCTTGCCGTTGAGATTACACTGGAAACGCTTAACAATAATTTGCCGTTCCAAGCCGTTCGATTTGGATACAAGGTTCTCGTGGAAAAAACCGCGAATAGTTCTTGACAGGCACGCGGCGACACACTGCGATTTGTTGTCGCGACGATTCTGAGTGTCGCAAACCATGTCGCCCGTTCGCCACAAGCGGTTGCTCTCTAACTCTCTCAACGTCGCACGCTTCGTCGCACCAGCGATAGCCGTCGTACTGCTTGCGACTGTACAGGGATTTGTTCGAGCCGCCCCCGGAACTGCAGGTATTGCTTACTACACGCAGGCATTTCTTCACTCACTTTGTTTCAACCACTATCATACACCTGACATCAGTTCCCTTGCCTCTTCCGTACAGTGCCTTGTGTTGACTCTCCTCTCTCGTCACCGTCTGTTTCCTTGCACTACCCTCGCCTCTTCCCCGCGCGTTCCCTTTCCTGATCAGGAGGATGCACGAATTACAGCCAGGGAAGGTGGGTACGCGATAACAGCCGACCTGCTTACGATGCCAGCACCTGCAAGTACATGGTGTGTAACTGGGCTCAAATCGAAGAAGCTGGTAGCGCGAACATACATGCACGCGGGGTCACTGCGGGTAGGGTGAACCGCTTCGTGCGCAAGACTGCTCGTCGCAGGATATTGTCTGCAGCAGCGTGCACGTGCGTGTAGTAGTCGTGGATTAAGAATCCTCAAAACTGGCCTGTAACAATAAATTAATTGCATTTATTACGCATTTGCGGCATGTAAGCCCGCAAATTGCATCCGGCAGAGATGACCTCTAACCTTGAGATGTAATGCACATGGAATAAAGGGGTTTCCTCATGCCTTGCGAACCGTCTTCCTCCTCTCCTGCTGTGCCGTTTCATCTCCCTTGTTCCCCTTAACCCCTTCTCCCTCCCACCCCGTGCCATCCCCTTCCCCTTGCGCTCCCCCTATAGGGAGTGAGCAACTGCATGAAGCAAAGCGGGCGATCAAAAGACTGGCTGGTGAGTGCCTGGGCGTTGAATTTTACTGCCTTGACTCGTAGAACGTGAGTAGTGAGCGCGGGAGAGAGTAAGAAGTGAGCGCTCTATTGTAGGATTGAACTCCCTTCAGGGTGTAAGACAAAGCGGGGGATCGAAGGACTGGCTGGTGGGTGCCTGGGCGTTGAATCTGACTGCCTTGACTCGTAGAGCGTGATATTGAGCGCGGGGAGAGTGAGTAGTGAGCGCGGGGAGAGTGAGTAGTGAGCGCGGGAGAGAGTGAGAAGTGAGCGCTCTATTGTAGGATTGTACTCCCTTCAGGGTGTAAGACAGAGCGGGGGATCGAAGGACTGGCTGGTGGGTGCCTGGGCGTTGAATCTGACTGCCTTGACTCGTAGAGCGTGATATTGAGCGCGGGGAGAGTGAGTAGTGAGCGCGGGAGAGAGTGAGAAGTGAGCACTCTATTGTAGGATTGTACTCCCTTCAGGGTGTAAGACAGAGCGGGGGATCGAAGGACTGGCTGGTGGGTGCCTGGGCGTTGAATCTGACTGCCTTGACTCGTAGAGCGTGATATTGAGCGCGGGGAGAGTGAGTAGTGAGCGCGGGAGAGAGTGAGAAGTGAGCACTCTATTGTAGGATTGTACTCCCTTCAGGGTGTAAGACAGAGCGGGGGATCGAAGGACTGGCTGGTGGGTGCCTTGGCGTTGAATTTGACTGCCTTGACTCGTAGAGCGTGATATTGAGCGCGGGGAGAGTGAGTAGTGAGCGCGGGGAGAGTGAGTAGTGAGCGCGGGGAGAGTGAGTAGTGAGCGCGGGGAGAGTGAGTAGTGAGCGCGGGGAGAGTGAGTAGTGAGCGCGGGGAGAGTGAGTAGTGAGCGCGGGGAGAGTGAGTAGTGAGCGCGGGGAGAGTGAGTAGTGAGCGCGGGGAGAGTGAGTAGTGAGCGCGGGGAGAGTGAGTAGTGAGCGCGGGGAGAGTGAGTAGTGAGCGCGGTAGAGAGTGAGTAGTGGGTGCGGCAGAAAGTGAATAGTGAGTGCCGGAGAGAATGAGTAGTAAACGGAGAGAATCAATAGTGAGTGCCGGAGAGAATGAGTAGTGAACGGAGAGAATCAATAGTGAGTGCCGGAGAGAATCAATAGTGAGTGCCGGAGAGAATGAGTAGTAAACGGAGAGAATTATTATTTGAGTGCCGGAGAGAGTGAGTATTGCGTGGGGGGCTCCAACATCGGCCCTGGAAGCTGAATGAGTGCAATGCTCGGCTTGCCCATCCTTCCCATACCTCGCCCCATCCCCCCATTTTATGTTCCTCGTCGTCGTCCTCCCATCCCCCCATTTCATCCTCTGTCCGTGCAGTATTGGTCCTGGAATCCCAATGGGTGCCCTGCGAATGGCATGCGCATACTTACTATACCTCGCCCCATCCCCCATCTTCATGTTCCTCTATTCCTCACTACGTCGTCATCCCCCCATCCCCCCCCCCCCCCCCCCCCCCCCCCAGATTTTATCCACTGCCCCGTGCAGTGTTGGTCCTGGAAACCCAATGGGTGCCCTGCACGCCATGCCAGTCCTTTCCATACCTCGCCCCGCCCCCCCACTTCATGTTCCTCTCTGTTCTCCCCATCTCGTCGTCCTCCCATCCCCCTAATTCATCCACTGTCCCGTGCAGTATTGGTCCTGGAAGCCCAATGGGTGCCCCCGGACATGGCATGCTTGCCCTTACTTTCTCAGCCCATCCAATTTCCTCCATTTAACGTCCCTCTGTTCTCACCCCCCGTGCAGTATTGGTCCTGGAAGCCCAATGGGTGCCCTGCACACGGCATGCTCGTCCTTACTAAACCTCGCCAGTCCCGTTTCAATTCTTGTTCTATTTTCCCCACTGTTCGGTGTCCCTCTATTCCCACCCCCCGTGCAGTATTGGTCCTGGAAGCCCAACAGGTGCCCTGCATGCGTCATTCTCGTCCTTCCTATACCTCACCCCATCCCGTTGCCCCCAATTTAGCATTCCTCCATTCCGTGTTCCTCCATTCCGTGTTCCTCCATTCCGTGTTCCCCCGTTCCTCCCCCCGTGCAGTATTGGTCCTGGAAGCCCAACGGGTGCCCTGCGAGTGGCATGCGCTTTGATGCACCAGGTTTCCTCAAACTCATGAAGAACAAGTGAGTTGCGAGGGGTTCAAGCAGAGATGCGCACGTACGTGCATGCATGTGTACACACTCACACAGGGGCGAGTTCATCTCGTTGTGATTGTAAGTGTAGACAAGTCCACCTCGGCTAAATGCTTCCGTCCTACCTTTTGCACTCCGTCCGTCCGTCCGTCCGTCCGTCCGTCCGTCCCTCCCTCCCTCCCTTCTTCCCTCCCTCATTCCCTCCCTTCCTCCCTCCCTCCCTCACTCCCTCCCTCACTCCCTCCCTTCCTCTTTCACTCACTCACTCACTCACTCCCCCCCTCCCTTCCTCCCTCACTCCTTCTCCCCCTCCCTACGTACTTCCCTACCTCCCTCCCTCCGTGTGTTCAACAGGGTGTTTGCGAGTGTGGGCGAGTCCATCTCCGTTAGAGGCTTCCTCCTTGCAGTCGTCTGCAATGTAAGAACGCGTTTCTATTTATCTTCTCCGCCTGTGGGTGTAGACACTGCATGTACAAACCAGAGATTGAGGAGAAAATGCATTTGCAAGACCAAACGAATTTTGGTGGGATACTGAGGTGTACCATATGCTTAGTCACAACGTGACACCTGCCATTGAGATGTCTCTAACGAGGATCCTAATCTTCTGATACTGAGGTGTACCATATGCTTAGTCACGACGTGACACCTGCCAATTGGTAACAAATTTGTTACCAACAGGTGTCACGTTGAGACGTCTTTAAACAGAATTGTTATCGCGTGGTCTTATCTTCTGATACCGAGGTGTACCATAAGTCCAGTCACAAATGTGACACCTGCCAACTTCCCCACTCCCCAAATCCCACTTTCGCACAGTCGCACAGGCTACCGAGTTTACGAGGGTAGATCTGCCAGAGAGACCCAACAAGCTCAATTATATGTTAACTCAAGATTTGCCTGCTCTGCGCCTCCCTTCCCCTCCCTTTCCTCTTCCACCCGCCTATGCTTCCTCAGATCGCCAACCCAAGTTTACAGAAGTGAAGCTGCTAGCTAAACCCAACAAAGTTCAATGTTGACTCGATTCAATCATCCACCGCCCCTCCTTTCACTGCCTCTCTTCCTCAGATCGCCAAGTTTACACAAGTGAAGATGCTAGCTAAACCCAACAAGTTTGGAGATACCGAGGTTTACGTCGTGCCCAGTTACAACGTGACACTTGTCAACTTCTGGGCGCAGTTCCTAGTCGCGATTGACCGGAGCAACCAGGTGAGGAAGGGGGGTGGTGGTGGGGGAGAATGTAGTTGAATTTTGAGGGGAGGAGGAGGGGGGAAAATAGACTTTTGAGTCGAGTCACAGCGTGACACTTGTCTACTTCTGGGCGCAGTTCCTAGTCGCGATTGACAGGAGCAACCAGGTGGGCGGGGCGGGGGGGGGAGTGAAGGTACTAGACTTTTGAGTCGAGTCACAACGTGACACTTGTCAACTACTGGGCGCAGTTCCGGTCGCCATTGACCGGAGCAACCAGGTGAGGGGGTGGAGGGGGTGGAATGGGGAGTGGGGACAAGATAAAAAAGTGATTCTTGCAAAGTCGGGTGGGGGTGGGGGTGGGGGGGGGGGGGGGGGGGGGGGTGGGGAATAGATAAAAGGGTGGTCTCTTGTAAAGCCTGTGCATTTTCCTTCGGCTTTCAATCCGCTGAATGTGCATTATCGTTCTTGCTCGTCTCTGCATTTCCCGTTCTGTCTCTTCACCCCTGTGTTCTTGTTTTTTCCATCCCTCTCTCCCCTACCTCCCAAAATTCCACTCTTAAACCTACTTTCAAACAATAACCAATTTAGGTCCGGCAAAACCAAGCCTTGGCATGTTCCCGCCCATTCCTGTCCCCCGAACCAGACTCTCGCCAGGTTCGGCAACACCAAGCCTGCGCTACAGGACACCGTGGTGAACCTCCACAAGCTGGACCCCTCCTGGGCGGCAAAACTCGACTTGATCCACGTCATCGTGTTGCAGACTGCCACGGACTGGCCGGCAGGGCGTGGCCTTATGCGGCGGTACTATGCTGACGCGAATTGGAACGCCATCAAGCCGGCTCCTTCGACCTATGAAGCGTACGAGTGAGTTCTCTTGCAGATGGTAGGTACTCTGCAGAAGGGAAGGTACAACCGGCAGGGCGTGACCTTCTGCGGCGGTACTACGCTGATGCGAATTGGAACGCCATCAAACCGGCTCCTTCAACTTATGAAGCATATGAGTAAGTTACTTGTCACGTGTAGTTAGTCGTGTCAAAGCTGCTTGATTGACATGTGACCTTATGCGGCGGTAATACGCTGATGCGAATTGAAATGCAGCCAAACCGGCTCCTTCGACTTATGAAGCATACGAGTGAGTTTTCTTGTCACGTGTAGGTAATCTTGTCTTTGCTGGATGAATGAAATGTGACCTTACCCGGCGGTGCTATGCTGATAAGAACCGGAATGCAATCAAGCCAGCTCCTTAAAACCTATGAAGCGCACGCGTAAGTTATCTTGTCACAAGTAGCTAGTCTTTTCTTTGCTGGTTAATTGAACTGCTGTGATGTTACGTTGATGGTTGCTAGATTGCGATGAAACCAGATCCTGCAACATAGAGCTTACGCTGAGCTTTTTCTCCTCTATGCTTGCTAGTCTCTCTTATGATTGCTGGGTGAGGCATGATGTAATTCGCGAGATGGCGTGATGTTGTTAGCCTTCTCTCTCATTAACTGCTCGTCCCTCCTCTTTCGTCTCTCTCCTCTTTCCTTTATCCCTCTCCTCTCTCCCGTCACCCCCCTCTCCCCTTACAAAATCGGCATGCGGACCGTGTTCAATGCGTTCGCAGGCCGCAACAAGAGGACAAAGCCCTTCCCCGTGCTCTACTTCCTCTCATTGCTGCTCTCCCCTACTCCTCCCTCACCCTACTCCTGTCTCCGTCCACCCCCACCCCAGAATCGGCATGCGGACCGTGTTCAATGCGTTCGCAGGGCGCAACGAGAAGGAAAAGCCCTTCCCCGTGCCCTACTTCCTCTCATTGCTGCTCTCCACTCCTCGACTCTTCTCTCTCTTACTCCTGCCTCCATCCCCCCTTACCACAGGATCGGCATGAGAACAGTGTTCAACGCATTTGCAGGGCGCAACAAGAGGGGAAAGCCATTCCCGGTGCCCTACTTCCTCTCATTGCTGCTCTCCACTCCTCGACTCTTCTCTCTCTTACTCCTGCCTCCATCCCCCCTTACCACAGGATCGGCATGAGAACAGTGTTCAACGCATTCGCAGGGCGCAACAAGAGGGGAAAGCCGTTCCCGGTGCCCTACTTCCTCTCATTGCTGCTCTCCACTCCTCGACTCTTCTCTCTCTTACTCCTGCCTCCATCCCCCCTTACCACAGGATCGGCATGAGAACAGTGTTCAACGCATTCGCAGGGCGCAACAAGAGGGGAAAGCCGTTCCCGGTCCCCTACTTCCTCTCATTGCTGCTCTCCACTCCTCGACTCTTCCCTCCCTTACTCCTGCCTCCATCCCCCCTTACCACAGGATCGGCATGAGGACTGTGTTCAGTGCATTCGCAGGGCGCAACAAGAGGGGAAAGCCGTTCCCAGTGCCCTACTTCCTGTCAGCGCCTCCTCGGCTCAACGGCTGCCAAAACGTCTCTTCCCTCAGCTCGCCACAGCAGGTGCGTGTAGCTTT
The DNA here is from genome assembly GCA_948144175.1 of Closterium sp. NIES-65. Taxonomy (NCBI): domain Eukaryota; kingdom Viridiplantae; phylum Streptophyta; class Zygnematophyceae; order Desmidiales; family Closteriaceae; genus Closterium; species Closterium sp. NIES-65. The sequence continues at coordinate 724,764 of CANXME010001620.1, read as the reverse complement.
GATCAATTTAGGTACACCATCCAGTCTTAGCGGTCTTTGTGTAGGTTCCTCCCCATCCAGCCGGAGCTCTGTTGGTGTGACTTTTGAGAATTCTCACAAGTCTCCATCCAGCCAGAGCTCTCTCGGCCCCTCCTCGTCTCAACAGCTGTCAGAACGTCTCTTCCCTCAGCAGCCCACAGCAGGTACGTGTACCTTGGAAGGTGGGTCTATTACTTTTTACAGAAACCACATGATAGAAGTGGTGTTTTGAGACGTGTCCTCCCTCAGCTCTCCACAGCACGTGCGTGTAGCTCTAGCGCTGCTGGTAACAACATAAAGACACCTCAGTCTCTCTCAGAAACGCCCTCAAAGCAGGCCCTAAGGGATCACCGTGCTTGATCCCTAAACCAGGCTCTTTCTCTCGGCCCCTCCTCGCCTCAACGGCTGTCAGAACGGCACTTCCCTCAGCAGCCCACAGCAGGTGGGTGTGCAGCAGTGAAAGAAGTCTGGTTGGTGTATGTATCTGGCATGGCACCACCCACACTTCCTGCCCTACTTCCTCTCTGTCCCATCTCACCTCAACGGCTGTCAGAACGGCACTTCCCTCAGCAGCCCACAGCAGGTGGGTGTGCAGCAGTGAAAGAAGTCTGGTTGGTGTATGTATCTGGCATGGCACCACCCACACTTCCTGCCCTACTTCCTCTCTGTCCCATCTCGCCTCAACGGCTGTCAGAACGGCACTTCCCTCAGCAGCCCACAGCAGGTGGGTGTGCAGCATGGAAGGTGGGTTGTGCAGCAGTGACAGAAGCTGGGTTGTTGTATCTGGGTCCCACGGGTCAGTGCTTGTCATGAAGAAGAGCAGCAGTAGGAGCGGATGTCTTAGCAAAAGACGATAGTCTCGCTAGAGAATTCTCAAAAGTGAGTTAACCCTTTGAAGCTGGGTTGGTGTATCTGGCACCACCCACACTTCGTGCCCTACTTTCCTCTCAACCCCTCCTCGCCTCAACGGCTGCCAAAACGTCTGACAGAGACGGAGAGCTGGGGGAAGGGACGTTCTGGCAGCCACGTGTAGAGAGGGTATTTTTGAGACGTCTCAACAATACCCTCCTCACCTCATCGGCTGCCAAAGCGTCTGACAGAGACGGAGAGCTGGGGGAAGAGACGTTCTGACAGCCGTTGAGGCGAGGAGGGGCTGAGAGAGAGACCCATGCGTCAGAACGTCTCTGTTCTGACCCCGAACAGAGATGTTGCCTGCACCCACCCTCTCCCATATCCAGGCAACATCTCTGTTCGGGGTCAGAACAGAGAAAGACCCTGCCTTAGCACCCACCCTCTCCCATATCCAGGCAACATCTCTGTTCGGGGTCAGAACAGAGAAAGACCCTGCCTTAGCACCCACCCTCTCCCATATCCAGGCAACATCTCTGTTCCTCCCCGTCCCCCTCGGTGACAACAATGCATCTCAAGACTTCCTCCCCATCCAGCAAAGATAATCCAAAACTGCCGCCTCGCCCCTTCCGATTCCTCCCCATCACCTACCTCTCTATGTTCCCTTCTCCCTTCCTTCCTCCCCCTCCATCTCACAACCAGGTAGCATCTCTCTTCTGTGACAACAAGGCAGCGCGTGGTTTCCTCCCCATCCAGCAGAGGGTCTTTGCCCCACGCACCTGCTGATACAGTAGTCTCACCTCATCCCCTCCTGCACCCATCCCATAACCAGGTAGCATCTCTCTTCCGTGACAACAAGGCATCGCGTGGTTTCCTCCCCATCCAGCAGAGGGTCTTCGCCCCACGCACCTGCTGATACAGTAGTCTCCCCTCATCCCCTCCTGCACCCATCCCATAACCAGGTAGCATCTCTCTTCTGTGACAACAAGGCATCGCGTGGTTTCCTCCCCATCCAGCAGAGGGTCTTCGCCCCACGCACCTGCTGATAAAGTAGTCTCCCTTCATCCCCTCCTGCACCCATCCCACAACCAGGTAGCATCTCTCTTCCGTGACAACAAGGCATCGCGTGGTTTCCTCCCCATCCAGCAGAGGGTCTTCGCCCCACGCACCTGCTGATACAGTAGTCTCCCCTCATCCCCTCCTGCACCCATCCCATAATCAGGTAGCATCTCTCTTCCATGACAACAAAGCATCGCGTGGTTTCCTCCCCATCCAGCAGAGGGTCTTCGCCCCACGCACCTGCTGATACAGTAATCTCCCCTCATCCCCTCCTGCACCCATCCCATAACCAGGTAGCATCTCTCTTCCGTGACAACAAGGCATCGCGTGGTTTCCTCCCCATCCAGCAGAGGGTCTTCGCCCCACGCACCTGCTGATACAGTAGTCTCCCCTCATCCCCTCCTGCACCCATCCCATAACCAGGTAGCATCTCTCTTCCGTGACAACAAGGCATCGCGTGGTTTCCTCCCCATCCAGCAGAGGGTCTTCGCCCCACGCACCTGCTGATACAGTAGCCTCCCCTCATCCCCTCCTGCACCCATCCCACAACCAGGTAGCATCTCTCTTCCGTGACAACAAGGCATCGCGTGGATTCCTCCCCATTCAGCAGAGGGTCTTCGCCCCTCTCCTCCCTCTCTCCTGCCTCCACCCCTCCCTCCCACAACCAGGTGACATCTCTGTTCCGAGACAACAAGGCATCTCGCGGTTTCCTCCCCATCGAACAGAGGGCCTTCTACAATTGATGCCAACCCATGAGCAAATATTTCCCCTCTTCCCCTTTCCCCCTATTACCAGGTAGCACCTCTCTTCGGTGACAACAAGGCGTCGCGTGGATTCCTCCCCATACAGCAGAAGATATATTTCAAACTGCTGCCCTCTCTGCTTCCTGCTCATTCAGTAGTCTTTGAGGTCGTTTTTGAGGCGCCTCAAAGGTCGTTTTTGAGGCGCCTAAAAAAAATATATATTTCAAACTGCTGCCCTCTCTGATTCCTGCTCATTCAGTAGTCTTTCTCCTCCCTCTCCTCCCTCTCCTCCCTTTCACACAAGCAGGTGACATCCCTTTTCAACGACAACAAGGCATCCAAGGGTTTCCTCCCCATCCAGCAGAAAGTCTTCCAAAACCGCCGCCCCTTCCGCTTCCTCCCCATCACCTACCTCTCGATGTTCCGAGGAGATGCGTTCATGTCGTCTAGTGGGGCGCACGATGGTGGGAGAGACTGCCTGCACTTCTGCTTACCCGGTGTGCCGGACACATGGGCCGATGCGCTCTACACCACCATGAAGAATGACCGGTTTATTGTGAATAATGCAGCTAAATAGAGGGTTTTGAGGGCTTTGACTGGCCTAGGCTGAAAGTGTCTAGATGGGCATATGATGGGGGGAGGCCACTGCCTGCATTGTTGCATACCTGGTGTGCCGGACACATGGACGGATGTACTTTTCTACCAGCATGAAGAGCGATAGGTTTCTTGTGAAGTATGCAGCTGAGTGAAGGGTGCTGAGGGCTTTGTTTGGGCTAGGCTGAAAGGGTCCAGTGGAGTGCATGACGGGGGGAGAGACTGCCTGCACTTCTTCTTAAACGGTGTGCCGGACACATGGACGAATGTGCTTTTCTACCTGTGATGAGTCGATTTTTGAGTTGACTCAAATACCGGGTGTGCCGGACACATGGACGGATGTGCTTTTGTACCAGCATGAAGAGCAATAGGTTTCTTGTGAAGTATGCAGCTGAGTAGCAGTGGTAGGGACTGATTGCAATGCTGCTTACCAGCTGTGCCGGATACGTGGGCCGACGAGACGCGACGATGCTGTCTACACCACCACGAGGAGTAAATAGCTTTGTTGTGAGCAATGCAGCTAAGTAGTGGCAGGAGTGCTCAACAATTGACTACACTTGTGCGGGTACGGGTGTACTGGGCTGGACACATATCGTACTGGTACGGTATGGTTGGTAAGCTGATGGTACTGCATCTACAGTGCCACAAAGAATGATAGGTTCATCATGTATATTCCATGCTTAAGAAATGAACTACCCGTATATATAAACTCGGTGTTGAATTCACTAAATAACAATTTACGAGGAATGGATTGGCAGGGTAGCACCAGCAGCGACACCAATTTAATATAATCATCACCACCACTGTCACCACCACTGCCACCACCCGTCCAGGGATTTCCCATCCATGATTCTCCACATCTCCTCCACATACTCTCGGTGCAACCCCTCTCTCCTTGATGCGTTACCATGTTACTGCCCTCACCACCACCACCATCACCAGCATCACCACCACTGCCACCACCCATCCAGACTCTTCCCATCCATGATTCTCCTCATCTCCTCCACATACTCTCGCCGCAGCCCTGCTTTCCTCGCGCCTTTGAGCAACAACCCGCGGTAGCGAGCAGAGGGGGGCAGCTCCTTGCGAGGGGGGAGGAACGAGGGGCTCTTGGGGTTGGCGCGGAGGGTTAATGCCTGGTGCAAAGAGGGGTTTGGGGGGGTGGGGGGCGGTTGGGAGAGAGTAGGACACCTTGCTCCTTTGAGCTTCAACCTGCGGTAGCGAGCAGAGGGAGGCAGCTCCTTGCGAGGTGGGAGGAACGAAGGGCTGTTGGGATTGGCTCGGAGAGTTAGGGCCTGGGATAGCGGGGGCGAGGGGAGAGAGGGGGGTGGGTTTGAGAGAGTGGGGAAGGGGGGAAAGGATGCTCCTTTGAGTCGCTTTTGAGAATTCTCAGAAGGGCAGCTCCTTGCGAGAGGGGAGGAACGAGGGGCTGTTGGGATTGGCTCGGAGGGTTAGGGCCTGTTGTAGAGAGGGGAGAGGGATAAGAGGGGCGGATGGGGGGTAGAGAGGAGAAACGGCGGAGAGAGGGGGGAAGCTCCTTGCAAGAGGGGAGGAACGAGGGGCTGTTGGGATTGGCTCGGAGGGTTGAAGGCTGGTGTAAGAAAAGAGGAGGGGGAGGAAACGGGAGTTGGGTGTGAGAGTAGGCCCGAACCAGAAGAGGGAGGAAAAGTAAAGGCACTCCCGTTCTTAACTCCCATCCATTCTTCTCCTCATCTCCTCCTCCACATCCTCTCGCCGCAACCCCGCTCACTTTCCTCCTTCACCATGTTATTCCCTCCACCACCACCACAATCACCACCACTCTCCACCACCCATCCAGGGATTTCCCATCCACTCTTCTCCTCATCTCCTCTCCTCCACATCCTCTCGCCGCAACCCCGCTACGTTGAAATCACATTCGAGAATTCTCAAAAGCCATCTCCTCCACATCCTCTCGCCGCAACTTTTGGGACGTCTCAAAAGTCGCAACCCGGCTACGTTGAAATCACTTTTGAGAATTCCCATAAGTGATCTCCTCCACATCCTTTCACCACAAGCAACCCCGCTCGTTTTGAAGTAGTGTTTTGAGGCGTCTCAAAACACTTCAAAAAAGTGATCTCCTCGATATTCTCTCGCCGCAAGCAACCCCGCTCTCCTCGCTCCGGGTAGTTGGCAATCCATGCTAGTGAGGAGCGCTTGTGATTGGCACGGAGGTTTATGACCTGCAGTAGGAAGAGTATAGAGAAGGGGAATTTGGAGGAGAAAGAACGGCGGTGGGGAGGAGGGAAAAGCAGAACCTGGGGTAGGGGGAAGGACAGGAAAAGGAATCATTTAGCTACTTTCCTGGCCTAACATGTTTAAGATACACGGACAGAGAAACCAGCTGGTTCCTGGACAGAGAAACCAGCTGGTTCCTGGACAGAGAAACCAGCTGGTTCCTGGACAGAGAAACCAGCTGGTTCCTGGACAGAGAAACCAGCTTCTGGAACATGCAAGGAAGGAGAAGTGAAAACACGCTCACAGCATCAACGGGATTAGGCGCACTGTGCAAATACCTGTACAGTACTGCCGGAGTAGGTGTGTGCTGTAACGAGGTGCTCTATATAGGGTCGCTGCTCGTCGCGAGAGATGCCTTCTGACCTGACAGTAAGGGGGGAAGAGACAGGGAGCGAGGGACAAAAAAAGGTGAAAACAACTGTGTGTATGAGTGTGTGTGTGTGTGTGAGTGTGTGAGAGTGTGTGTGCGTGTGAGTGTGCATGTGTGAGAGTGTGTGTGTGCGTGTGTGTGTGTGTGCATGTGTGAGGGTGTGTGTGTGTGCGTGTGTGTGTGCGTGTGTGTGTGTGTGCGTGTGTGTGTGTGTGCATGTGTGAGTGTGTGTGTGTGTGTGTGCGTGTGTGTGTGTGCATCTGTGTGTGTGTGTGTGCGTGTGTGTGTGTGTCTTTGTGAGAGTGTGTGTGTGTGTGAAAGTCTGTCCGTGTGTACGTGCGTCTGTGGGTGCATGCACGTGCACGCTCTAAACAGTCTGAAAATACAAAAGCAAGTGTGTCCCCCCTCCAGATGATGGGGAAAGGGGACGAAAACGAACAGATACAGTGATGGAAATACACATAACCACATGCCAACTCACCGCATGCCAAATCACCACATGCCAAATCACCACATGCCAACTCACCACATGCCAACTCACCACACGCCAGCTCAGCACATGAGCAACAGAAGGAGAAGGGGAGGGAGACAAAGAGAAGAGGAAGCACGCAAACATCAACTCACCACATAAGCCGTTCGTAGTCGATTCGTCGCATCTGCACCACCAATCCATGCACACTCGGACTTCCGTCGCTTCCCTCCATCCCCGCTACAGCCGCCCCGTTTCGCGCTACAGCAGAACCGGCCTCAGCTACAGCCTCCCTGCTTTGCGCTACAGCCGATTCACGTCCCGCTAGAGCTGGTCTGATCCCCGCGGCTTTATCCCGCCTATTTCCCGCTACAGCCGACCTTATCCCTGCGACAGGCTCAATCGCCGCTACAGCCGGTTCAAATGGCGGCAGCACGCGGATGTTGAACGCCAGGCGATGATGGTACACCACCGCCGGCTCTGCTACAACCGGATCCTCCTCTGCTACAGCCGAACCCAGAACGTGTGCTACAGGCGCGTTGACTCCCGTTGACCGCCGCTGTAGCAGATCCAGGTTGAGATTTGATCCGAACGCGAAGTAGTTGACTGTAGCGAGGGGTGACAATAACGAAGAATCGGATAAGATCGAGGGCCGGTCGGATGTAGCGGGCGCTACAGTCGCCAGCCACGCGGTCAGAAGCAGCGAATCGGTAAGCTCTTTCGACCCGTTTCGCGGAAGCTTCCGACCCATGGTCCAATCGACCTCAGTAGTACTATTAGTACGACTACTAGCGGAAAGCTCTCGTTCTCCCCCGCCCCTTCCCCTTCCCCCTCCCCCGGTTCTTAGAGCCGCCGCTTTCGCCGCCTCCGCGCCTTTCTCCCCCCCGTCCGCGGAAACGGCTGCGCACCGCGAAGCGCTTCGCTGGGAATTTGCGGATCGTAGGCGCGTTTGCGGTGTTCGTGACCGAACGGGATTGGCTGTTTGCGGGCGGAATCCACGGAAAGGTGCGGACGCCGGTAATTGCGGCGGCCATGTTATCCGGAAAGCATATGGTTGGGAGGAACTGCAATGATTAGCTACTAACGGGGATGAGGTGGACGTGGTTGCATTTAGGACCACCATGATCGAGCGGCGAACCGAATCAGCAGCAGGAAGAATCAAGGATAAATGTATGAGGATTTTGAAAACATTTCGATCCGATATGAAAGGTATACTCACTTTCCAAGTGAATGTTACATATTTTGACTGTATCGAAGAACGAGTACATCTGGCCGTGCCTAGGGATCTGGTTCGGCTAGTGGTGATTGGGTATGCGAGGCTGAGAGGTAAAGCGGACATTGGTACGGGAGGTGGTGACAGGTCAGGTCAGAGAGGCTGTAAGGAATTTTCTCGGCATTCCTTACGGAGCCCGACTACATCGCGTACAGCAACAGCCGTTGTTCGCCCGTTACAGCTAACGGGGCTTCGCCGACTTCGCGCACACTGTTTTCACCAAACCTCGCACTGCTGGCATGGCCGTGTCGGCCTACGCTTCGGGACTAGCCCGAGCCTCGCTCCAGCGTAGCACTAGCTAGCTCGCACGCACCGCGTTACCGTTTGCATGTTTCGCGTACAAATGTTCGCTCATGCATTCGCTCACATTGTGTACTCGTTTGACACCTTAGTGCAATTCTCGCTACTTCGATTCATTGCACCCGTAACACTTGGTATTCAGAGCCCCTTTCTTTCGGACCGCGCATCTCCGCACCTCAGGAAATCAACTTTTGATTTCTCACTCGAAGGGACTCACGTACCTTAGCACCTACGAGCCGCTGTCCTCGCGTTCTCTCGTAAACGCGTGCAGCCACGACTGCGCCTAGACTAAGACGAGCCGACGCCCTTCGAAATGGCTGAACACATCGACGTTACGAATCTCACGCAGGAGCACTTGAACGATCTGCTGCGACAAATCCGCGAGAGCGCCGAGGAAATTGCGACGCTGACGGCAGAACGCTCGGCCCCGCAAAACGACCTCACACGAGCACAATCCCAAGCACCTGGCACTCTGATTCAGCCCGCACCACAGACATCACAGCACGGAAGTGTGGGGCAACCCGCGAGCGCCGCAGGTGATGGCGTCGTCCGCCATGACGGAGACGACGACCACGGCACGACACACCCCGACACGACGAATGCGGCCAGGACCCAACCTCGAGTCACGATTCCAGTGCCGGCCGGCGAATCAACTCTTCCGTCGCCGATGCCGCTAAAGCCGCAGCGTCCGCCATACTTTGACCCAAGTCAACGGGGTGGTCCTACCGTTCAGGTGTGGCTCTTCACGTTGAACGTCTTCTTCGATGCGAACTACGTTTCGGAGGATACGGCAAAAATTCGCTACGCCGTGTCGTTGCTGCGAGGACCCGCCATGGACTGGTGGCGCGTCATCGTCACGAAGCCGGTGGACTACGCGACTCTACCGACACGGGAAGGACAAACAGGAGCCTGGGCGTCGTCGTACTTCGTGGAGGTGCCCCAGTATCGCACGTGGGACGCGTGGTGCGCAGGTCTACGCACTCGTTTCGAGCCAATCGCGACTTCGATCGCGGCGCGGCAAAAGCTCCGCACTTGGCGCCAACTCGGTTCCGTACAAGACTACACGAGCGGATTTCTGGCGCTATGCGAGCAGGTGGGATATATGCACGAGAGCGAGCACATCGACTGCTACATCGGCGGCCTGAAGCAGGACATCGCTCAGGAAATCCAGCTTCGCGGCGTCACCGACTTTCAAGAAATTCTCGCTATGGCGGAGAAACTCGATTTCTTCCGCCGACCGAGACCGGGGTCCTATGGAAGCAGCCATTGGGGACATCAGCCTCGTGGGACGAACGAGGGCGCCACGATACGTGCCGTCGCCGCAAATGCCGCTGCCGCACCGTTCAAAGGGCGTTGCTTTGCGTGCAATCGGCCGGGACATCGCAAGAGCGAATGCCCGGAAAACGCTAAGGGAAAGGGGGAAGCTGAGCAGCAGAAACAGACCAAGCAGCAGGGAAACGCTGGGAGTCAGTAGCAGACGGGCCCTCTACTGACAGGTCACGCCGCTCGCCCGACCCAACCGACCCTCACCGAGTGATTGTGCCGGTTCACGCAATCGACCACACTCGGCCGAATAAGGAGGGGACTACGATAGACATCCCCATACTACTTAGTGGGAAAATTGGGACGGACTTAGTTAAAATCTTCGTAGACGGGGGAGCCTGCCACAGCCTCATCAACACCGCTACAGCACGAAAACTGCGACTGCCACTGGACAAATGTTTACCTGAGATCAACGCACGACTGGTAGACGGCACGCCGCTGGCGATACGGGAACGTGTAGACCGGGTTCGGATTCGATGTGGGGGTAACTTCACGTTTAGCCAGGAAATGCTCGCAACGACCCTCGACGGAACCGATATTTTACTCGGGCGTGATTGGTTGCGACGACACAACCCGCGAATCGACTGGACGACGGGTGACTGCACCGTGCGAGTGAACGGTAACAACATCGCCTTACCTCGCTGGGGCTCACCTGAGTCTTCGTCGGTGCGTGTCAACGCGATCACGATGAAACGTGCCGTAGCGGTAGGAGCTGACGTGTACGCAGTCGACATTCGGGAAGCCGAGGCAGCAGACAAAGGAGGGAATTTACAGAAACTGCTGACCGACGTACCGAGTGACCTGGCAGCACTGTTGAAGTTGTACAGCGACATTTTCCCAGACGATTTTCCAACGGGACTGCCACCTCAGCGACCGCATGACCACAGGATAGAGTTAGAACCGGGGGCACAGCCAACAGTACAGCAACAGTTCCGACTGACCCAGCCCGAACTGGACGAACTAAGGAAGCAGCTCGATTACCTGCTCGAGAAGGAATTCATTCGCCCTTGTTCGTCGCCCTTCTCAGCATCGATACTGTTCACACCGAAAAATGACAGGGGATTTCGCATGTGCATAGATTACAGAGCACTGAACAGAGTTACCATCAAATCCCGTTACCCCATCCCGCGAGTCGACGAACTGATCGACCAACTGCGCACAGCCCAGGTTTTCTCCAAAATCGACCTCCGAGGGGGTTGTGAAAGTTTAGATTAGAGAAGAGGATTGCACTAACAAGAATGGGGATACAAATAGCAAACCCTAGAAGGGTTGTACTCGCTATAGAGCACCCCACTACAGGCTAGAGCATAAGATAACATTCTGACACACCCCCATAGCCAAAGTGGGGTGTAATCATTAGAGCAAGCAGAGCAATACAAGCTCAGGGTGGATCACAATGTCACCACACATTCTGAGCACAAGTTCAAGAGGCAATAGTTTAAAGTTCACAATTACGAGCAAAGCTAGTGGTAGTCACAACGGGCAAGTGAGGAGGAGGAGAGAGAGTGAGAGGAGAGGAGATAGGAGGCGACGGCTGAAGCTGCAGACACACGGGAAACAGGAGGCAGACTGGCACAGCGGCTACCGGGCGAAGCCCCCGGAATACTGGAGTAACTGGCCTCGCGGCTAAAGTAGCGGCAGACGAGCAACGGACCCTCGGGCGGCTGGCACAACTGGCTACGACTGGGCTACCTAGCGAAGTCCCCGGAATACAGGTGCTGCTGGCGACACGACGGCAACCTCCATGCAGCTTCCCCAGACTATCCCACTCCCCCTGGCACACACCCGCTGCTACACCGCTAGCTCCACTCCCACGCACCCCCCTTAAACCCTAAACCCCAGTCTCCCACTCATCCACCCTCCTCAGCGACAGCTGCAGCAGTGGGAGACGAAGGAGGAGGAGGAGCAAAGGGAGGAATGCACAACTGCCACCCCCATACTCGCCACCCCCAAACCCTAACACCGGCAGGGCGGGATGGCGGGTAGGGAGGGTACGGGGGAGGGGGGGGGGGGGGGGGGGGGGGACCGACACGCGGCCTCCCAGGGCGCCAAAACAGGCGGCAGAAGGGGCGGCGCTCGCCCCCCTCCCCCAGGTAGTCCCTCGGTGCGCCGGGAAAAGGGGGGGGGGGGGAGGGCCGGTGCACGTGCCCTCGGTGCGCCACGACGGGTGACACAGCATGGCCGGGGCGAGGCCGGTCCTGGCACAGCCCGTACGGGCCGCGCGCTGCCTGTACGGGCGGCGCGCAGGCCACGACGGGCGACGGGGGGGCGACGCGCGGGTCTTTGTCACCCGTCACAACGCCTCCCGAGGGCGACGCGCCGAGGGACGGGGCAGAAGCCCGCCGCGCGCCTCGGGACGCACGGCGGGCAGAAAACCGCCGCGCGCCTCGGGGCGCACGGCGGGCAGAAAATCGCCGCGCGCCGCGGGGCGCACGGCGGGAAGAAAAACTGCCGCACACCACAGGGCGTGCGGCACGGAGAGTAGCAGTAGTAGTTGCAGCGGAAGCAACGAGGTGGTAAGCCCACCCACAGGATCGATCCAAGGGGATCGACCTGCTCTGATAGCATGTGAAAGTTTAGAAGAGAGAAGAGGATTGCACTAGCAAGAATGGGGATACAAATAGCAAACCCTAGAAGGGTTGTACTCGCTATAGAGCACCCCACTACAGGCTAGAGCATAAGATAACATTATGACAGGGGTTACCACCAGATCCGTGTCAACCCGCCCGACTGCCCTAAGACCGCATTTCGCACACGATACGGATCCTTCGAATACACCGTCATGCCTTTCGGACTGACCAACGCCCCCGCCACTTTTCAAATGACCATGAAAGAGGCTTTCCGCCCGCTCTTAGATAAGTGCGTCATAGTATACCTGGACGACATCCTGATTTATAGCCCTGACAGAGCACAGCACTTACAGGACATCGACGCATTCTTTAAAATCCTGAGTGAGAACCGCCTACTGACCAAAGCGTCTAAGTGTGAGTTTTTACAGGACCGCCTGGAATTTTTGGGACACGTTATTTCAGCTGTAGGAGTGGAAATAGACCCGAAGAAAATTGCAACGATTCAAGCATGGCACGCGCCGACCAACTTGACCGACTTGCAGACTTTTTTGGGGTTCGTCAACTACGTGCGCCGGTTCGTCCCCGACATGGCGAAGCTGACTGCCCCGTAGACTGACCTGCTGAGAAAGGGGGTTGAGTACACGTAGGGGGAGAAAGAGCAAGCTGCCTTCTCGTCCCTCAAAAACATTTTGTGCTCACCGCCCGTGCTTCACATCGCAGATCCACACCGTCCGTTCGAGCTCGTCACTGACGCAAGTGACATCGCTGTGGGAGCAGTGTTGTTGCAGGATTTTGGGAACGGCCTCCAGCCAATCGCGTACGAGTCCCGCAAGCTGCATCCGCCCGAACGCAATTACCCGATACACGACCGCGAAATGTTGGCGATCGTGCACGCGTTCAAGGTTTGGTGGTGTTACCTGACTGGCGCCGACGTGACAGGACGGACAGACCACCGATCACTACAGTACTTACGCGCCCAACCGAATCTCAACCCACGACAGATTCGCCGGTTGGACTACCTCGAGTCCAACTTCCACTACACGGTTACGTACAAGAAAGGCGCATCCAACATCACCGACACACTCACCCGCCCTACTGCCCAGCTCGACACCATCCTACTCGCCCAGACCAACCCACTTTTAACAGACCTATTCAACGACGGATACCGCACCAACCCATTCTTCACGACCGGAAATTCACAGCAACTGGCAGAACCTAAAGGAGTTTATTACGTAAAAACAGGCACCAACCGCATCTGGGTACCCGCGTACTCACTACTGAGGGAGCTGCTACTGCAAGAGGCACACGACGGAATTACCTCGGGACATTTTGGGGTAGAAAAAACGCGACAGCAACTGCAGCGGTATTACTACTGGCCAGAGCTGTTGAGCGACGTACAGCAGCACGTGGGCTCGTGCCCCGCGTGTCACGTGATGAATGTGAAAGTTTAGAAGAAAGTAGAGGGTTGGCACTAGCAAGAATGAGGATACAAATAGCAAACCCTAGAAGGGTTGTACTCGCTATAGAGCACCCCACTACAGGCTAGAGCATAATATTCTGACACACCCCCATAGCCAAAGTGGGGTGTAATCAGCAGAGCAAGCAAAGCAGTACAAGCTCAGGGTGGATCACAATGTCACCACACATTCTGAGCACAAGTTGAAGAAGGAATAGTTTAAAGTTCACAATTATGAGCAAAGATAGAGGCTATCGCAGAGGGCTAGTGTGGAAGAGGGACTATGAGAGGAGAGGAGGGAGTGGGCGGCAACTGAAGCTGTTGGCACACAGCGCAACTGGAGCAACTGGCACACGGGCAACTGGAGCAACTGGCACACTAGCAACTGGAGCAACTGGAGCAACTGGCACACGAGCTACTGGAGTAACTGGCTCCGCGGCAAACAGTAGCGGCAAACGAGCAACGGACTCACGGGCGACTGGAGCAACGGGCTCACGGGCGACTGGCGCAACGGGCTCACGGGCGACTGGTGCAACGGTCTCACGGGCGACTTGAGCTGCTGGCTTCTCGGCGGCCACCCCCTTCAACCTCCCCAAACTATCCCACCCCCATTTCACACACCCCCTACTGCACCCCTAGGGTCACTCACACCCCACCCCCTAGCACCACTCCGTCGACTCCCACACACCCACCCCCCTCAGCGGCAGCTGCAGCAGTGGGAGACAGAGGAGGACAAGCAGGGGAGACCACACACCCGCCACCCCCCAGCGGCCCCCGAAGGAGCCGCGACGGGCGACGGGAAAAGGGGGGGCGGAGGGAAGGAGGCTGTGCCGTAGGTAGGGCGACAGGGCCGAGCCGTAGGTAGGGCGACGGGGCTGTTACGCAGGTAGGGCGACGGGGCCGGGGCGCAGGTAGGGCGACGGGGCCAGGGCAGAGGCGCAGGTAGGGCGACGGGGCCGAAGCACAGGTAGGGCGACGGGGTCGAGGCGCAGGTAGGGCAACGGGGCCGGGGCCGCAGGTAGGGCGACGGGGCCGCAGGTAGGGCGGCAGGACGACGGGGCCGCTGGCGGCTGTTCGGGGCCGATAGGAGCGGCGACGGGGGGCGACGCGCGGGCCCCCCGTCGCCCGTCGCAGCGCCTCCCGGGGGCGACGCGCCGAGTGACGGGGCAGAAACCCGTCGCGCGCCTCGGGGCGCACAACGGGCAGAAAACCGCCGCGCGCCCCGGGGCGCACGGCGGGCAGAAAACCACCGTGCGCCTCGGGGCGCACGGCGGGAAGAAAAAACTGCCGCACGCCACTGGGCATGCGGCACATAGAGTAGCAGTAGCAGTTGCAGCGGAAGCAATGAGGTGGTGAGCCCACCCTCAGGATCGATCCAAGGGGATCGACCTGCTCTGATAGCATGTGAAAATTTAGAAGAAAGGAGAGGGGTTTGCACTAGCAAGAATGAGGTTACAAATAGCAAACCCTAGAAGGGTAATACTCGCTATAGAGCACCCCACTACAGACTAGAGCATAATATTCTGACAATGAAGAGCTCAAGGAAGCGGAGGGCGGGTCAATTGAAGCCGATACCACCGCCCGAGCGCGCCTGGCAGCAGGTTACCATGGACCTTCGTCACAGGGTTACCTTCGAACCCTGGGGGTAACGACGCGGTGATGGTCGTCGTTGACAGATTGACGAAGATGGCACACTTCGCTGCGTGCAAAATGTTGATCTCAGCCGAGGAGACCGCTCAGTCTGTTCATCGTGGCCGTTGTTCGCCTGCACGGGATACCAGCAGCAATTATCAGCGACAGGGACACGAAGTTCACCAGCAACTTCTAGAAGAACCTCTAGGAGCATTTTGGAACCAGGCTACAGTTCAGTTCGTCGTACCACCTCGAGACCGACGGTCAAACGGAGCGGACGAATCAGACGATGGAGTAGTTGATTCGTGCCACGTGCGACGACCCCACGACTTGGGAGTAGCAGCTGCCGCTGATCGAGTTCGCGTACAATAATGCCACGTCAGCGACGACGCATCAGTCCCCCTTCTACTTGAACTACGGGTAAAATCCTACTGTGCCCATGACGCCGAGTCCAGACAACCCAACGCCACGAGCACAGCAATTCGCCGAAATTCTGCAAGCTGCCCGCACCAGAGCCGCAGACGCAATTAAAAAAGCAAACACCATCGCTAAGCGCAACGCTGACCGCCACCGCCACCCAGTCATATACCAGTTAGGGGATTACGTACTGCTCTGTCAGAACATTATAGCTTACTTATTTGTGTAGGCTATAGTGGGATATCCCATAGGGGGTACAACCCAATTAGGGTTTCCTATATGTACTCACTTCATTCATAGTCATTTCATCCTCGTTCTCTATCTCACATGGTATCAGAGCAGGTCCCCTCCTAGGGACTGTTCCTAGGGCCCACCGAAGCGCGCCTCGAGTCGCGCTCTCTTTTTTTTTAGCGACCCGTCGTGTCGCACCCCCCCCCCCCCCTAGCGGCCCGTCGCTGCCGCCCTTTCGGTCGCGCCGAGCTACCTTAGCGGCGATGGCGCGCCGCCCTTGCAGCGGCCTGTCGCGCCGCCCTACCTTGCGGCCCCACCGCCCTACTCCTGCGGCCCCGCCGCCCTACGTCGCGGCCTCGCCGCCCTACCTTTCGACGGCCCCGCCGCCCTACGTCGCGGCCTCGCCGCCCTACCTTTCGACGGCCCCGCCGCCCTACGTCGCGGCCCAGCCGCTCTACTTCGACGGCCCCGCCGCCCTACACCGACAGCTCCACCGCCCTACTTACGCGGCCCCGCCGCCTTACTCCTGCGGCCTCGCCGCCCTACGTCGCGGCCCCGCCGCCCTACCCTTCGACGGCCCCGCCGCCCTACATCGCGGACCCGCCGCCCTACACCGACGGCCCCGCCGCCCTACGTCGCAGCCCCGCCACCCTACACCGACGGCCCCGCCGCCCTACTGACGCGGCCTCGCCGCCCTACTCCTGCGGCCCCGCCGCCCTACTTCGCGGCCCCGCCGCCCTACCTTTCGACGGCCCCGCCGCCCTACTCCTGCGGCCCGCCAGCCGCCCTACCTGCTGCCCTCCCGCAGCTCTACCTGCGGCCCACCCGCCGCCCTACCCACGACCGCCGCGCCGCCCTGAACCAGCGCCACCGAGCCGCCCGACCGCCGGGTCGCCCAGCAGCCGAGCCGCCTAGCCGCCCCGCAGCCGAGCCGCTGAGCCGCCGAGCCGCCCAACAACCGAGCCGCCGAGCCACCCAGCAGCCGAGCAGCCGAGCCGCCGAGCCGCCGAGCAGCCGAGCCGCCCAGCAGCTGAGCCGCCCAGCAGCCGAGCCGCCCAGCAGCCGAGCCGTCGGCTGCTGAGCTGCCCTACTTCCAGACCGCCCGACCTGCCCAGTCTGGTGAGCACAGAGCCTTTATCACTGCACTGCCCTCACCCAACTGTTTGCACTGCAAGAGTCTGTCGTCATGGCTACCCCTAGTGTCCTCGCTTTCGACGCTGAGGGTCGCTGCCATTGACTTTGAGGTCTGGGTCGACGACCTGTAGCTGTTCTTACAGTGCGATAGGGCAGACGGTCTTTCCCTCTTTGACCTCACCTCTGGCGCCTCTCCTGCCCCTGCTGCTGATGCTGACCCTACTGTTCGCTCCCAGTGGGCCACGCGCGATGCTGCTGCACGTCTTGCTGTGCGTCGCCACCTCCCTACCTCTGAGCGTGCGCACTTTAGTCAGTACAAGAGTGCTCAGACCTTGTACGACGCTATAGTTGCACGCTACTCCTCCCCTGCCACTGCTGCACTAAGCCGCCTCATGCTACCCTTCCTCTTCCCTGACCTTGCCGCCTTTCCCACTGTCGCTGATCTCATTACGCACCTCCGCACTAGTGACACCCGCTACCGCGCTGCGCTTCCTGCTGACTTCTGCGCCAAGAACCCCCCCCCCATGTACATCACTCTCTACTTTCTAGTCACCAGCCTCCCTGACTCCCTTCGTGTAGTCCGGGACCACTTTCTCGCGGTCTGTCCCACCACTCTCACAGTCGACAGCCTAGAGAAGGCTCTCCTAGCGGCGGAGAAGAGCATCGTCGCTGTAGGAGCTTCTCAAGGTGACCCCCGCGCCCCCATCTTTGAGGGGTGTTCTCCTTCCCCTCTCTTGCCCTCTGTCGCCTCTGCCGCTGCGGCCGACCTCGTTGGTCTTGAGTCGGTCAGTGCGGCGTCTGCCCCTAGCGGGAGACGCCGCCCTGGCAAGGGCAAGGGGGGCAAGGGAGCGGGTGGGGCTAGCGGGGGCGGTGGCGGTGGAGGTGGAGGCGGCGGAGGGAGTGGGAGTGGCGGTGGAGGAGGTGGCGGGGGTGCGGGTGCTAGTGGTAGCAATGGAGGCGGAGGCGGCGTCGGTGGCGGCGGTACTGGCGGAGGTGGCGGCGGTGGCGGAGGTGGAGGAGGTGGAGGTGGAGGTGGTGGAGGTGGTCGGAGTGGCACTTCACAGCGGAGCGGCACTGGGGGTGGTCAGCGCCAGCAGCACCAGCAGCGTTCTCGCGACGTCCCCACCCCTCAGCAGCTCCGTGAGTGGTACACGCAGCGTCAGCGTGGTGGGGGACTTGGTCCCTGCACCTACGTCCTTCGCACCAGCGACCGCGCGGGTGAGCAGTGTAGGGGTGCCAACCCCACCCAGCGCTGTTTTGGCTGCCTGACGGACGCTTGGCGTCAGCAGTTTCCTGGAGGCCACCGAGATCCCCCGCTGGGGAGAGCTGTCTAGGGCTGGCGTAGCTATCTTTGATCTTGACTTTGATGCTATCCTTGCAGCCATGTATGCTGTGACTATTAGTGATGAGGGTGACTGTTAGAGATGTTTTCCGCCCGACCCGGGCATTGAGACTGTTGCTCTAGGTACTGGTGAGGCTGCTGCCCTAGGTGCTTGCGACGCTGCTGCTCTAGGTGCTGGTGTGTCTGCGTCCTCAGGTACTGGTGAGTCTGCGCTCTCAGGTACTACGTCGGCTTCGGCCTCCCACACCTTCACCCTTGACTCTGGGGCGTCTCGCTCCTTCTTTCGGGATTGCACCACACTCACGCCGCTTAGTCGGCCGGTTGCGGTTTCCCTGGCTGACCCCTCCGGGGGTCCTGTCCTGTCTCGCTTCTCCATTGTCCTCCCGTGTCCGGCGGCTCCCTCTGGCACCCTGTCTGGTCTCTACCTCCCCTCGTTCTCTACGAACTTGGTGAGTGGTGCTGACCTACAGGATGCGGGAGTCCACGAGTTCACCCCTGCTCGTCAGCGGGTGACGCACTGCACAGAGGCTAGCACAGGTCGTCACCTGGCTACGTTTACCCGTCAGCCAGGGTCGAGCCTGTACAGACTGACCACTGCGTCTTCCCCAGTTACTGAGTCTGGTAGGGTCCCTGCGTCTGGTCAGGTGTTTGCTGCAGCGTCCAGGTCTGGTCCTGAGTCTGCCCCCTGTTCGTGTCATCTCCTGTCTCACGAGACTCTCCTCTGGCACCACCGCCTTGGTCACCCCTCTCTGCTTCGGCTCAAAGGCATGGCCTCCCGCTCTTCTTGGTACCAGGTCCCCCCCCGGTAGATCCCCTTCCCCCTCAGGGTCCTGCCCCTTCAGGTGTGTCCCAGGTAGACGCAGTCGAGCCTGTCGAGGTCACTAGTGACTCTGGTGCTGCTGCGGGTGCTGAGCCTAGGGGTGCTGAGACTGGGGGTGCTGAGCCTAGGGGTGCTGCGACTTGGGGTGCTGAGCCTGGGGGTGCGGAGCCTGGGGGTGCGGAGCCTAGGGGTGCTGAGCCTGGGGGTGCTGAGCCTGGGGGTGCTGAGCCTGGGGGTGCAGGGCTTGGAGGTGCTTTGCCTGGGGGTGCTGAGCCTGGAGGTTCTCCGGGTGCTTCGTCTCGCCGAGAGCCACTCTCCCCACTGGAGCTGCGTGAGTGGTTTGCCCGGCGCTGGAGGCGTGCTGCTGGTGCTGGAGGTTCTTCTGCTGCTGAGGGTGCTGGTGTCGCGGGTCCCGGAGGTGCTCGTACTGGGAGTACTGGAGCTGCTGGGCCTGCGGGTACGATTGGAGCTGGTGCTGCTGAGGGTGTTGGCGCTGAGACTACCACTGGCGGTCCTGCTGGGGGTGCTCCTGGTGCTGTTGGAGGTTTTGGAGCTGCTGGAGGTGCTGCTGGAGCGGGTACTCCTGCTGGGGGTACTCGTGTTGTCCCTATTGTGTGTGGCGTCGCCGCGCGGCCTCGACCGTACTTCGTTCCACTCCTGCAGCAGGTTCTTGGTCTTCCACCTTCTACTGGTCCTCCTCCTCCCTTAGAGGGTCCACAGCCTGTCCCGTCACAGTCACAGCTACAGCCTGCCTCCCCCTTACCTACTCCTTCTCCCTACGCAGGTCCTACTGAAGGTCTTACTGAGCGTCGTGAGCCTGCGTCTCGTCCTGCGTCGCCTGTTCGTACTGCACGCGCTAGTGGTCGCAGTTCGCGTCAGCGTCCTCCTCCTGTCCCTGGCACGCACCGGATGTCACTACGTCCGTCTACTGCTCCTCTGCGTGCCCCTTTGCCTTCTCCTCCTACGTCCTCTCTTCCTTCTCTTGCCGACCCGGAGTCAGACTCTCTTCGTGCTGCAAGTCCTACTGTCACGCGTTTCCTTGCTACTGTCGTCACTGACCTTTCTTTTGAGTCTTCTGCTGCGTCTGCCCTCGTTACTGAGCTCGTCGACTTTGCTGCTTGCTGTCGCCTAGACTACGCTGCTAGTCTTGTTGCTGAGTCTGCGTCTGTTTGTCCTCCGTCTGTCGGGGGTGAGTGTGCTCTTGGCACGGACGTCCTTGAGGACAGGCAGGAGGAGTTCCAGTGTCTGGCTGCTGCTTCACCTCATCTCGCGTCTGTACTACTTGCCCCTGAGGGAGACCCGGATGCACTTGACATCCCGACTCCGCGTTCTTACGCGGAGGCCGTAGAGGGTCCCTACTCCTCTCAGTGGCAGGCAGCTATGGATGCAGAGATGGCTTCCTGGAAGTCCACTGGCACCTACATTGACGTTGCCCCCCCTCCTGGGGCGAACATCGTCAGTGGCATGTGGATCTTCAGGGTGAAGCGGCCGCCAGGTTCTCCGTCTGTCTTCAAGGCGTGTTACGTGGCTCGTGGCTTCAGTCAGCGGCAGGGGGTTGACTACTTTCAGACCTTTTCCCCCACCCCGAAGATGACCACTCTTCGGGTACTGCTGCACGTTGCTGCTCACCGTGACTACGAGCTGCACTCTCTCGACTTCAGCACTGCATTTTTGCAGGGCAGCCTGCACGAGGAGATCTGGCTGCGCCGCCCACCTGGCTTCACTGGGTCTTTCCCTCCTGGTACCCAGTGGAGTCACCGACGTCCAGTCTACGGTCTCCGCGAGGCGCCCCGTGAGTGGCACGACACACTGTGGACTACGCTTGCGGCTCTTGGGTTTGCTCCTTCTACTGCCGACTCG
Organism: Closterium sp. NIES-65; assembly: GCA_948144175.1. Taxonomy (NCBI): domain Eukaryota; kingdom Viridiplantae; phylum Streptophyta; class Zygnematophyceae; order Desmidiales; family Closteriaceae; genus Closterium; species Closterium sp. NIES-65. Next base: position 704,048 of record CANXME010001620.1, on the reverse strand, counting down.
TCGCTGTTTCTGCGCACCGACACCTCTCTGCCGCCGTTCTACATCCTCGTGTACGTCGACAACTTGGTCTTTGCCACTGCTGACACTGCTGGACTCGCCTATGTGAAGTTCGAGCTGCAGAAGAGACACATGTGCACTGACCTGGGTGAACTGCGCAGCTACCTTGGCTTGCAGATCACCCGGGACAGAGCACGCCGCACCATTACCCTGACTCAGTCACACATGGTGCAGCAAGTCCTTCAGCGCTTCGGCTTCACGTACTCCTCGTCTCAGGCCACTCGTCTGCCTACTCGCCACTCGCTCTCAGCTCTGCCTTCGGATGAGTCCGTAGAGTCGAGTGGCCCGTATCCAGAGCTTGTTGGCTGCCTCATGTACCTGATGACCTGCACTCGACCTGACCTTGCATACCCTCTTAGCATTCTCGCACGCTATGTTGCTCCTGGGAGACACCGACCAGAGCACATGGCTGCAGCGAAAAGGGTGTTGCGCTACTTGTGCAGTACGTCAGGCATGGGGCTAGTGCTTGGAGGGCGGAGTCCAGTGGTCCTCATTGGGCACGCGGACGCTTCTTAGGCTGACGACAAGGCTACGCAGCGGTCGTCACAGGGTTACACTTTCAGTCTTGGTTCCGACTCTGTTCCTTGGCGGGCTACCCGCTCGTCTTCTGTTTTCGGCTCCAGTTGTGAGGCTGAGATCTACGCTGGGGCTATGGTTGCCCAGGAGCTTCGCTGGCTCACCTACCTGCTGACTGACCTTGGAGAGCCGCCTCGTTCTCCTCCAGTCCTGTACGTAGACAACAAGGCCATGCTGGCCTTGTGTCGAGAGCAGCGACTGGAGCACAGGACAAAGCACATTGCTCTCCGCTACTTCCTTGCTCGTGAGCTACAGCAGCGTGGACAGTTGCGACTTGCGTACGTGGCCTCTGAGGCCAACACTGCTGATGTGTTCACCAAGGCACTTGCGCCTTGTGATGATCAGCACTTCTGCACTCAGTTGGGTCTTGTACCTGTCTTGCCTCACTTGCTCACCTCTTGACCTTGCTTGTAATCTCACATATATATACTCTTGCTCTTGCTTGCTTAGCCTCTTGTCTATCTATATATGTGATCTTGCATGTGAACTGGCCTTTTGGCCTTTGAACTTGTGCTCGGAATGTGTGGTGACTTTGTGATCCACCCTGAGCTTTGCCTTGCTTTGCTTGACTGGTCTTGTGACCCCTTGTTCTCCCCCACTTTGCCTATTGGGGTGTGTCAGAACATTATAGCTTACTTATTTGTATAGGCTATAGTGGGGTATCCCATAGGGGGTACAACCCAATTAGGGTTTCCTATATGTACTCACTTCATTCATAGTCATTTCATCCTCGTTCTCTATCTCACATGCTCGACACGCAATATCTGCGACTGCCCGACGTACCAAAACTTCGACCGCGCTACTGTGGCCCATTCCAAATCAGCCACATGATCACGCCAGTAACCGCGCACCTACTGTTACCAACCGACTGGTACACCAGCCCTTCTTTCCACGTCAGTTTGCTTCGCCCCTACATTCCAACCACAAGCCAACTGCCTCGCCACCGCTCGCCATCCATGACTCGCCCTGGATCGGAGCCGATCATCCAACCCGAAAAAATCTTGAGCCATCGGATTCGACACCCCACAGGACTCAAGAGGATTGAATTCCTCGTCCGCTGGAATGATTGCACGCCAACTGAGGACAGGTCGGTGCCCCTGGCCAATATCGAAAATCACCGTGCCCTGCAAGTGCACTTGAGGAGCCAGGGATTCCGCGATATACACGCACTCACGTAGCGGAGGGGGCTTCTTGAGGGGGGGGGGGGGGGGTAGTGTAAGGAATTTTCTCGGCATTCCTTACGGAGTCCGACTACATCGTGTACAGCAACAGCTGTTGTTCGCCCGTTACGGCTAACGGGGCTTCGCCGACTTCGCGCACACTGTTTTCACCAAACCTCGCACTGCTGGCATGGCCGTGTCGGCCTACGCTTCGGGATTAGCCCGAGCCTCGCTCCAGCGTAGCACTAGCTAGCTCGCACACACCGCGTTACCGTTTGCATGTTTCGCGTATAAATGTTCGCTCATGCATTCGCTCACATTTTGTACTCGCTTGACACCTTAGTGCAATGAATCGAAGTAGCGAAAAAGTTCATGCATGAATATTGAGGCTGGTGAGTAGCGGTTCTTAGTGGTGAATTACATAAAGGCTCTGGATTGTATGTTATCTTTCTCAACCGCTTGTCCTGAACAAGACCCAGATCGTGGTACAATACAGATCTGTACTAGGAGACTTTATTACACCAGATTGTTGTTAGACTTGTACTACTTTACCCGTCATTTGAGTGTTAAATGAGCCAAATAATTCGCATGCTTGCCAATTTTCACCATGGGCAAAATCGGGACTGTAGTGGGCAGGTCAGGAAATGTAACCAGCTTCTTCAAAATATCTCACGAACGGAAGATAGCAGTGTGATAAACTGTGTGCTCAACGGCTGCGATCAAAATATGGGCTTGTATTGTGCGTGCAACTGGCTGGCACCAATTGTAATTGGGCAGGCTGTCGAAACCTATATGACCAAACTCACGTGCAACCGTTGAGCATCTTGTGTACACATTGAATCACGCTGCCAGCTGGAAGTTCCATTGCTGACACCCACATCTCCACTGCACCAAAAGCATTTGACCACATCACGCCACCGACCCTCCATTCCAGCTGGCGGCAGCAGAGCCACTCGTCCCACCGTTGCATGCTGCACTAAAAAACATGGAACAATTGTGCTTGTGGGAACGAATTCAGTCCTCCAAAATACAACTCTCCTGGGGAGGCAACGGTAGAGTAAAATAGGGTTTTCAAGGTACGTACAGGTACAGTTCCCTCCTAATCCTTGCATCGCCCATTATCAAAACTGACGGCGCCGCCTCCAAAGCGCCTGCAAAGCAGTCCTTGTGCCGTTTCCAGCCGGCGATGTGGTGTTGTGTGGGCTGGCATGGCACAGAGTTTCAGAGCGACAAACGTTGAGGGAGATGTCAAGAAAACTCGCTCTTTCTCAGAATGTCCAGGCCGGGCAGGGGAGGGAACGGAAAGAACGAAGGGAACGGAGGAAACGGAGGGAACGAACGGAACGGAGGAATGGAACGACTGCCACGTGAAGTACAAGATTTCTCTAATTGCCCAGTGGATGGAGTTGACCGAATGCAGTACAACTGCTGGTTGGACTGTTGCGTCACATAAATGCTGTTCTCTTTTGTCAAATCCCGCATAGTTCCACAGTACTTTGTAAGCAGGCCGCCTAGCCTTCCAGACAAGAACAGTCCCAGCTGTACCTTGGCTCGGCATTGGCGGGAGCCCCCTCGACAGGCTGGCATGCCTTTGTAGCGAACCAGAATTCGCAGATTCTAGGGCACTAAGAAAAAGATATCGTCTTGTCTGATGATGAACAGTGGAGGCAGAACTGAGGGCAGATGTCCAGCGCAGCATGCGCATGGTGCGTTGCATTGGCCAGGTGACGTGGCGTCCAGGATGGATGGATGGATGGTTTGCGTTGCGCCGCCTGTCCGTGGTTGTTTCAGCTGTCCTGGTGCATCGCGCTCCGCCCCTTCTCCGCAAAGACGGAAGAGTCTTTCTTCCGCCTCTGCGGCATTCCGTTGATCATAACAACCTAGTACACATGATGCTCACCCCCTGCACGCGAAATTGCCTTGCATCCTGATGGAAACCTTGCACCCGTGGGTTTTGTGCCGTGAGGCTGCACCCACGTTACAAGCACGTCAACCAATACAAACCACAGAAACTAAAGTCTGACTGAAGAGAATGCAGTCAAAAAGTCAACGGTGAGTTACAAATCTGTTTACAAGCCCTTTTTGCCCGAAACGAACTGAAGAAACCTCCGCGAAATGCAGGAATCGTTTATACGCCCAGAGGGTAAGGCAAGGTCGGGGGGTTCAACCGGGCATCGTGTGTATATCTCAACGGAACGTAGCAGGCGCGCTAGCGACAAAGCCGCTTCGACAAAACGACAAACTGCCCGGGGCAAAAAAAAAACCCCAGACGGATGGCATGCCATTCGGGAGCCTCAACCCTAAAATTTTAGTTGGCATACGTTTTGATCACACACACATTCCCCTTACCCTGACGTTCCGTTAGTAAGCATCATCGTTCTTACTCTGCACAATCCTGTAAAGCTCATACATGCCTGAGTCGGCGGAGATTAGAGGCTGAATTCGCCTCCTCGCCCGTGTTTTCCGCTTAAAATATGGCGGCAGAGACGACAGGAAAGCCCCGACGGCAGCTCTTCAACAGCCCCGCAAAAGGCGGCGCTGATAACGGCGTCCGTGGCGCCGCCGGGGGCGCCGCTGATGGTGTCCCCGCCTGCGCCGCGACTTCTGGCGGCGGGTTGAAAGAACACCTCGAATCGCGAAAGAAACGCGGCGCGTGGACGGCGGCGGAGGACGTGGAGCTGCGCGCTTACGTGGCAAAGTTCGGCGCGGGAAATTGGAAGCACGTGGCGGAGGCGACGGCGTTGAAACGCGACGCGCAGAGCTGCCGTCTGCGGTGGTCCAGCCACCTAGACCCTAAGGTACGCATGGGGCACGTCACGAAAATGAGGCGAAGGGGAGGGGGGAGGCGGAGAGGGGAGGGGGAGGGGGAGGGGGAAGGGGGAGGGGCGAGGGGGGGTGTGGGAGGGGGAGGGGGGGGGGGGGGGGGGTGGGGGGGGGGGGGGGAAGGGAGGGGGGAGGGTAGGAGAAAGGGAGGGGAAACGGTGGAGTGTCCTGGGCTCTTCAATGCAGGTCAACCGCGCTCTCTTTCTGACAGGCGATCTGCTCATTCTCCTCTCCCCCCATTTCCCCGCTCTTTAGTGCAGTCAACCGCGCTCTCTTTTTGACGGCTCTGTCTATTGTCCTCTCACCCCATCTTCCCTCCTCCCTTCCCCCCCTTCCCCCCTCCCCCCCCTCTTACCCCCTTCACCCAGCCCCAGCTTCCGCAAATGCAGGTCAAACGCACTCCATTTGTGACCACTCTGCCTATTTCCCTCTTCTCCTCCCCCTCATCCTCCCCTCCCCCTCCCCACCCCTTCCTGGGGCTCCTTCCTTTCACCCCACCCGCCCTCTCCTGCTCTTTCCCATTCCCCCTCCCCTCCCTCTTCCCCCCTACCCCCTAATGCAGGTCAACCGCGCCCCATACACGCCAGAGGAAGACGCCCGGCCCGACTGCTAGCAAGTGTCGCATGAACCTCCCACAGCTATTTTCGGCTGACTCAACCCTGCCTTCCCATCTTCCCTCCACCAATGCAGGTCAACCGCGCGCCATTCACACCAGAAGAGGATGCAAGACTGCTAGCGAGCGTATCGTTGGGCACCCACGGCTATTTTCCGCTTACTTACCTCTGCTACCCATCTTCCCACCCCACCAATGCAGGTCAACCGCGCCCCATTCACGCCAGAGGAGGATGCAAGACTGCTAGCGAGCGTTGCGTGGAGCTCCCACGGCGAAACCAAGTGGGCTGGGATCGCCTCGGCGAAATTCCCCTCGCGAACTGGTTACCAGATTCAGAGCCGCTGGCACAGCCTGGTGAACAAGCAGCGCCGGTGGATCAACGAGGGGAAAGAACTCCCCCCCTGCCTTGAAGGCGCGGGCACGGAGCGGGGGCAAGGAAATACTACTACCGCCACAGACGCTGCACCTGTTGCCACCCCGCCTGGAAGGTCGGCAGGAAACACTAGCCCTGCTACTGTCACCCTGCCGCCCGATGCCGCCCGGGGGCAGTCGGCGAGAAAAACAGCTGCCACAGATGCTTTGGCCGTTGTGACAGGTGGAACTACGGCACATGCCACATGCCCCATTACCCCCGGCACTACTGCCTCAGGTGCTTTTTCAGGTGCTATCTCTGTTGTTGCCTCAGGTAATTTCCCAGGACTTTCCTCAGGTTGTTCCTCAGGTGTTTTGCCGAGTGTTGCTCCAAGCTGTTGCTGCTTCAATTGCCGCTGGAGACTCTACTGATCCCTCAGCCGTTGCTGCATTCATCCTAGCCCTCCAATCCGCAATCAACGGCCGCCCTCAACCCGCAGGCTCAGGCAAAAATTTAGAACCATCCACCCCTCTGAATGCTTCCGTTGGTGCTGCTGCTACTCCCTCAACCACTGCTGCGTTCATCCTAGCCCTCCAATCCGCAATCAACAGCCGCCCTCAATCCCCAAGCTCAGGGACCCAAATAGACCCATCCACTCCTGCACGTGTTTCCCTTGCTGCTGCTGCTGCTGCTGCTACATCCCCTTTAGGTGCTTCCTCTGTTGGTGCTACCCCTGCTGCTGCTGCTGCTGCTGCTGCTGCTCCCTCAGACGTTGCTGCGTTCATCCAGGCCCTTCAATCGGCAATCAACGGCCGTGATCTATCCTCGAGTTCGACAACCACCCTTCCATATCCCACCACCCATGTGGATACACCCTTCCGCCATTCCACGACCGTTCAGGAAGCCACCCAACCGGATTCAACCGTTTCTAAATGTTCCTCGGTGCAACTGCTGCTTGGTTCCTCGGATTTCACCACCAGTTTGAAACGACCCCACACCGCTCTACTGCCACCCACCACCGCTCTGTTACCACCCAGCACCGCTCTTCCACGTCCCATCACCGCACCGGCAACAGCATCACCAGCAGCAGCACGGGAGCTTACTCTCTTTCCAGTCACCCCTCAATCTGCTTGCAGCAAGAGTGATTCCGATTCACAAGCCTCTGGCCTTAGTCTAGCCCTTTCCCTGCAACCCCCTACTCATTCTTTCAACACACATGCCACTGCCACTGTTTCTCCAACAAGGCTTAATAATCGGGTGGATGCTGATCAGTCAACACTCGTAGGGGCGGACATGCTGGTTAGGTCCGAAAGCGGCAACGGTTGGATAATGAAGCGTGCTTATAACGAGGCTTTTGTGCCTGAGGCTGCTGAAGCAGAAGCTGATGCAGCTGACGTGGCACAAGGCGCGCTAAGAAGCATGGCACAGCAAGGCACGGCACACATGCAAGGGGGCATGGCACAGCATGGGGCTGGTATACGGGAACCCAATGAGGTGACATTGGGATGCGACGACCGGATTGCAAAGCGAGTCAGGACCGAAGCAGAGAGAATGGCTACGGTTGAGACGCCTCAGGGATTCTCCCAAGACGTGCAAGGCATGTTGAGTTGTCAGATGACAAATGGATGTGCCATCCCTGCCATCCCACGTTCAAGCAGCGGGGGCAGCAGCACGTGCAGCAATGCAGTAGCATGTGGGGGTGAGGATAAGGAATGGAATGGAATGCAGATGCAGGGTGTTGAGGCAGGGGTTTTGCTGGAACAGCGGAGGAGGCAGCAGCATGCTCAGGAGGTTCAGTGGGAGAGAGAAAAGAAGTTGCTGCTCTGTGGGAAGCAGCTGAGGAGCGAAGGGAGGGAGGAGGGGGAGGGGAGAGAGGGTGGGAGAGAACAGAGACATTATCAGCAGCAGCGACAGCAGCAGCACCAGCATCATCAGCAACAACAGCGGCAGCAGCAGCAGCAGCAGCTGCACCAGCAGTTGGCTCTGCAAGTGATTGCAGGGTTGCTGCTGAAACATGGATGAAATATGGGGCTTGGTGTGGCAGTACCAGCACCATGAACAGCAACAGAAGCAGCAGCAGCCACTGTACCAGCAGTTGGCTCTGCATGTGATTGCAGGTCTGCTGATGAAACATGGATGAAGCATGGGTCTTGATGTGGCAGTACCAGCACCATGAACAGCATCAGAAGCAGCTGTAGCACAAGACGCAGTACGAGTCGCGGCAGCAGCAGCACGAGTTAAGGCAGCAGCAGCACGTGCCGCTGCAGCAGCAGCAGCACGAGCCGCGGCAGCAGCTTTACCATACCTAAGTTGACAATGGTTTTGTGTACAAATACCTCTGTCCTTATATGGCATGCTGAAATATGGATAGGTAGTGTAGAATTCGTAGGTTGAGTTGCTTAGCTCGAGTTGCTCTGTTCATGGCAGATATTTCTGTTTCCTCGTTTTCTGATGTGGAATTCAGCGAGTATGGATGTGAATATACAATACTATGTTTCAGAAACATTCACCTTATGTTGCAATTCTCCATTGTAGGAACTGTTCTGAAATAAACTGCTTTGAAGTGATGTAAGTCAGTCAAGTAGACGAACAAGCTTGGGAGATGCCGAAGCCGAACAACAAACGTAGAACAGAAGCGGCTCTTTTCTTCCTTCCGCTTCTTCCGATGATCCGACGAGTGGCGGCGGTGGTACTAGTAGCTGCAGCTACGATGATACCGCGATTCACGTTTCAAGCCTTTCATTCCTGCTGCTGCAAAACCTGCTCCACCTGCTGGTACTAGTAGCTGCAGCTACGATGACACGGTTTCAAGCCTCTCATTCCTGCTGCTGCACAGCCGCACCGCGGAATCCCTTACTGACAGTCTGACTGAGTCGGTACTAAACCGCGGAGCTTTCAGGCTGAATCTTCCCCCCCTCGCCCGTGTTTCCCGCTCAAAAGACTCTCTCGGAATGGCGGCAGAGACGACAGGATCGCGGCAGCGGCGACTCTTGAACAGCCCCGCAACTGGCGGCGCTGATAGCGGCGTCCGTGGCGCCGCCAAGGGCGCCGCTGACCCTGTCCCCGCCCGCGCCGCAACTTCCGGCGGGTTGAAAGCAAGGGTCAAATCGGGGAGGAAGCGCGGGGCGTGGACGGCGGCGGAGGACGCGGAGCTGCGCGCTTACGTGGCAAAGTACGGCGCGGGAAACTGGAAGCACGTGGCGGATGCGACGGCGTTGAAACGCGACGCGCAGAGCTGCCGCCTGCGGTGGTCCAGCTGTCTCAACCCTAAGGTACGGGTGCCACAACTGCGGGGAGGGCGAGGGGAGGGGGAGGGGAGGGGAGGGGAGGGGAGGGGGAGGGGGAGGGGGAGGGGGAGGGAGGGGAGTGGGAGGGAATGGGAAGGGGATGGGGAGGGGAGGGGGGGAGGGGAGGAGGAAGGTGCGGGGAGGTTTGGGGGGGCGGGGGGGGGGGGGGAGGGGGGGGGGGGGAGGAAGGTGATTCTCTGCGGACGCGCAAAGCTTCCATCTACGGTGGTTCAGCAACGGTGGTCGGTGCGCGTTGACTGAGAGCGTCAAGAAAATGGGGTGTGGAAAGGGCGGAAGGGAGGGGGAAGGGGAGAGGAGGGGGAAGGTGTGTGCGGGAGGGGAAGAGGGCACGGAGGGTGGGTATGCGTAGTAAAAGGGAAGAGAGTGGGAAAAGTAGAAGGAACATTCCTTGGAATGCGAGAAATGTAATGCTTTTTCGTTCTTGATCTGACAATAGCCCCACCTCCTGCCTCCCTCCGCCCTACTTGCCCCCCTATTCCCCTCTCCCTCCCCCTATCCCGCAATGCAGGGCCACCAAGGGACATTCATGACAGCTCAGCCAATCCCCCTCCCAAACAGCTTCTGGCCGTGCCAAACCCATCCCGATATTTCAGTCGACTCAATATTCCGCCCTTTCCCTGCCTCATCTCCCCAACCCCCCAAATGCAGGTCAACCGCGCGCCATTCACGCCAGAGGAAGACACAAGACTGCTAGCGAGCGTCGCGTGGGGCTCCCACGGCGAAACCAAGTGGGCAGCAATCGCCTCGGCGAAACTCCCTTGGCGAAATGGTTACCAGATTCAGAGCCGCTGGCACAGCTTAGTGAAGAAGCAGCGCTGGTGGATCCACCCTCCCGCTGGAAGTGGCTCCTTGAGGGGGGGACTAAGGACTTCCCCCCAACGGGGAGGGTTATCAGAATCAGAGCTGCTGGCACAGCACAGCCTCGTGAACAAGCAGCGCCGGTGGATCAACCCTCCCGCTGGTGGTGGCTGCCCAGGGGGGGCACTCCCCCCCAAAGGGGGGGATGAAGGCCGAGGAGAGCTCCCCCCTCCCCTCGAAGGGGGCGGGGAGGGTTATGAGATTCAGAGCTGCTGGCACAGCCCAGCCTCGTGAACAAGCAGCGCCGGTGCCTCAACCCGCCTGATGCTGGTGGCTGCCCAAGAAGAAAGTCGTCAGCGGGGTGAAACACTTACACTAGTCCTACGTGTTTTGAGTCGACTCTAAACTCACCAAAGGGGGACAACTACACTAGTACTAGTGTTGGAGCTTCTGTCAACCTGCCCGCTGCCACCACTCGCGGAGGGTCATGGGCGGCAAACACCACTCCCGCTGCAGATGCACCGCCCGCTGCCACCACTCGCAGAGGGTCGTGGGCGGCAAACACAACTCCCGCTGCAGATGCGCCGCCCGCTGCCGCCTGCAATCGGTCCGCGAGAAAACCCGTCGCTGCTGCGGATTCTCGACCTACCATGACAGGCAGTGGAATGGTAACAGCTGCTACCCCAGGTGCTATCTCGGGTGCTGCCTCAGGTGCTATCTCAGGTGCTGCCTCAGGTGCTACCTCAGGTGTTTTCTCAGGTGGTGCGTCAGGTGTTTTCTCAGGTGGTTCCTCGGGTGTTTCGCCAGGTGATTCCCCAGGTGCCGCTGCTCCAATCATCACTGCAGCCTCTGCAGATCCCTCAGCCGTTGCTGCGTTCATCCTGACCCTCCAATCCGCAATCAACGGCCTCCCTCAATCCGCAAGCTCAGGGAAATGTTTAGAACCATCCACCCCTGCGCGTTCTTCCATTGCTGCTGCTGCTGCTGCTGCTGCTGCTGCTGCTGCCCCTGCTGCTGCTACTCCCTCAACCACTGCTGCGTTCATCCAGCCCCTTCTCTCTGCAGGCAACGGCCCTCTTCAAACACCTACTAGCCCTACCACCCGTCTCCTTCCCACCCTCCAATCAGACCCATCCACACGTACGCGTGCTCCCCTTGCTGCTACTGCTGCTGCCACTGCCGCTGCCTCTGCTGCTGCCACTGCTACTCCCTCAGCCATTGCTGCGTTCATCCAGGCCCTTCAATCCACAATCAACGGCCGTGATCAACCAGCATCAGCATCAGCATCTGCACCAGCATCAGCATCATCAGCATCACCAGCACCAGCATCAGCATTGTAGCTTCCTCTCTTCCCAGTTACCCCTCAATCTGCCTGCAGCAAAAGTGATTCCAGCCCGCACCACACCACCGCTCTTCCTCGACCCAACACCGCACCATCACCATCACCAGCACCATCACCTGCACCAGCACCAGCACCAGCACCAGCACCATCACCAGCACCAGCACCATCACCAGCAGCAGCATCACCAGCAGCAGCATTGGAGCTTCCTCTCTTCCTAGTTACCCCTCAATCCGCCTGCAGCAAAAGCGATTCCGATTCACCGGGTTCTGATTCCAACACCACACCAGCAACAGCATCATCAGCAGCAGCATCATCAGCAGCAGCATCACCAGCAGCAGCATCACCAGCAGCAGCAACACCAGAAACAGCATCACCAGCAGCAGCATCACCAGTAACAGCATCACCAGCATTAGCATCACCAGCAACAGCTTCGGAGCTTCCTCTCTTCCCAGTTTCCCCTCAATCTGCCTGCAGCAAAAGCGATTCCGATTCACAAGCTTCCGGCCTTTGTCTCGTCCTTTCCCTGCAACCACCCGCACATGCTTCCAGCACACATGCTGCTGCCGCTGTTACTCCGACAAGGCTTGATGGGGAGAATGCTGATCAGTCAACACTTGGAGGAGCTGACATGCTAGTTCGATCCCACAGCGGCAACGGGTGGATAATGAAGCGTGCTTATAGCGAGGCTTTTGGGCCTGAGGTTGCTGAAGTTGACACCGCTGAACCCCATGCTGCTGACGTGGCCCATGACATGGCACAGCAAGAGGGCATGGAACAGAGTATGGCACAGTATGGGGCTGGTATAACTGAACACAGTGAGGCAGCATATGGATGTGTTGAGCGCTCTGCAAAGCGGTTGAGGGCTGAAGCAGAGAGATTGACCGGTTTCAAGACGCCTCAAGGGTGTTCTCAAGACATGCTGCAAGGGATGCTGAAAAGCGTGGCACTGGGCAAGACACAAGCCACAGCACGGCATGGGGTTAGTGGCATTTCCGAACGCATTGATGGATGTGCCATGTATGGATGTGCCATGTATGGATGTGCCATTCCTACCGCCCTGGCATCCCACGCCCAAGCAGCGGGGGCAGCAGCACGTGCAGCAATGCAGTGGCATGTGCAGGAAGGGGTGGGGTGACATCTGGCATGTGCGATGGGCTGCAGATGATGCAGTTGCAGGGAGGTTGGGGCTTTGCTGGAACAGCAGAGGAGGCAGCAGCAGGCTCAGGAGGTTCAGTGGGAGAGAGAAAAGAAGTTGCTGCTCTGTGTGCAACAGGGGAGAGGAGATGGGAGAGAGGAGGGGGGAAAGGAGAAGAGACAGCAGAGACAGCATCAGCAGCAGCATCAGGAGCATCATGAACGGGAGCAGCAGCCACTGTACCAGCAATTGGCTGTGCATGTGCTTGCAGGTCTGCTGATGAAACATGGCTGAAGCACAGAGCTAGGTGTTGCAGTACCAGCACCATCAACAGCAACGGAAGCAGCAGCACGAGCCGCAGCAGCACGAGCCGCAGCAGCAGCACGAGCCGCAGCAGCAGCACGAGCCGCAGCAGCAGCACGAGCCGCAGCAGCAGCACGAGCCGCAGCAGCAGCACGAGCCGCAGCAGCAGCACGAGCCGCTTTACCATTCCTAAGTTGACAATAGTTCTGTACCAAATACCAAAGATGGCTTGCTGAAATTTGGATAAATAGTGCAGAATTTGTGTAAATCCTTACTGTTGGTTGAGTTGCTGTCCTCGTGTCAAACCTTACTGTGGTTGTGATTGTGAGTGCAATATTTTTTCTTACTCCATTGTTGAGGTGAATGTACAATGCTATGTATCAATGACATTATTCTCACTATGTAGTAATTTCCCACCATATGATCTCAACATGACTATCCCAATTTTTAAATTTACTTTGGTAGGGGCCGCGCGAACGCGAGCCCCCTCTGCCACAAATTATGACGTGCATCACCGGGAGTTCCGGCGTGCTAGGGACAGGGCCGGCCGTAGTGCAATGGCGGGCCCGTCCCTAGGCCATCGGCCTTATTGATCACCGATTGACCCCGCCCAGGTAAGTATAAATTTCCAAGATACGTAGTTCCATTTATGAGGCGCCGAAGTGATTTTGTACATTCGTATGTTGTGGGTAGCATCTGCCACGTGTCGTTTCGAGATGGTTGGTTCGGGACTCAAGAAGCTGGTTTGTCTGGGGACCTCGCACCTCGTTATCCAGGAGACGCGGGTTCGATCCCTGCAACAGTCAATATTCCTCACTTGGAACTTCGTACTTCACGCCACTTGGTATCCGGTGCTTTCACCTGCTCGTCAATTCTAAGCGGAATGCATATCTCGCGAGTGCATCTAACGCGTTCGCATCTTTTAAGAATCTCCGTCGCGACTAGCTTTAGAACGGATCTAGCCAACGCAGTCCGCAATTGTAGCTCTAAGAACCTAACCGCCCAATCCGGTTGTGCGTTAACGATTCAAAAGCAGAATCAACAGCGACAACTTTCGCCCGCGTTTCGCGTTGTTACTCCTCCGCTTTCCCCTTTCGCGGAGCACGCGCGGAGCATTTTCAGCCTCTCTGCTGGATCGCGGACAGCGGTGAGACCGGCGGAAACAGAGGCAGGGGCGGGGTTGGCGGAAACGGCGGAAGGGGCGGGAATGGCGGAAGCGGGGCCGACGGGGATGGCGGAAACAATGGCGGCAGGGGCGGGAATGGCGGAAGCGGCGGCGACGGGGGCAGCAGCTCCTTCCGCGGGGGTCAGCACGATTGGTCCAGCAGAGGCATCGTCAGCCGTCGATTTCTTGATGATGATCCAGCCGCTAAAGGTCCGGCGATCCGACGGTACAGAGGCTAGATTCACCTTATCAGCGCATACCTGTGTTTGAGATCTGTGAACAGTCAAAACAGTTCGGGAAAGTACGATTGCTTGTAACCGTTATCAGAATTCTCAAAAGCGAGACAATCATCAGAACGAGCGCGTACCTTTGCCCGCGCCCCTCCAGGAGAGCGATCGATTGCGAGGCGGTTTGCGCGCGTGGCGTGTGGAGGGAGATTTTTGCGGCACGTATTTCTGAGTCGATAGTCAACAAGCTTTTGAGTCACTCAAAAACGTCGCCATCTGATGAGTCGGTTTTTGAGTCGACTCAAAAACCGACTCATCACACGCGTATTTTTGAGACGATAGTCAACATGCTTTCAAGTCACTCAAAAAACGCCGCCATCTCCCTCTCAAAAACAGGGACGGTTTGCGCGCGTGGCGTGTGGAGGGAGATTATCGAAGCACGTATTTCTGAGTCGATAGTCAACATGCTCATGGGGCCATGCGTGATTTTTGAGGCACCTCAAAAATCGTCTCATGGGGCCATGCGTGCCTCCCCCCCCCCCACTTCCCTGTCTCTCTCGTTTTGAGGCGCCTCAAAACTGAGACGATAGTCAACATGCTCATGGGGCCATGCGTGCCCGCCCCCCCCCCCCCCCCCCCACTTCTCTGCCTCTCTCCTCGCCTCCCTTCCCTCCCTGTTCCTCCCTAAACCCTGTCTCTTCAGACCCTGAAGCGCAAGGGGTGGGTGGGTGAATCGGCGAGCATTCTTCTTTCCCAACACATTCTCCACTCCCCACCGCTCCCTTCCCCTCCCCCCATTGCCGCCCCAACTCCCCACACTCTCAGACATTAAAGGGGAGGGGATGGGTGAAGCGGGGAGTGCAGGGGCCAGAGTCGATTGAAGATCGTTCCTCTTTCCCAGCCCCTTCCCCACTCCCCACCCTCCCCTGTCCCCCCATTGCCCCCCAACTCCCCACACTCTCAGACATTAAAGGGGAGGGGACGGGATGGGTGAAGCGGGGAGTGCAGGGGCCAGAGTGGATTGAAGGTCGTTCCTCTTTACCCTTTTGAGGCGCCTCAAAAGTAGGCGAGCAAACCTTATTTCCAACTCTTTCCCCACTCCCCACCCCTCCCTTCCCCCCATTGCCCAACCCCCACAATCTCAGACGTTGAAACGGACAGGGTGGGTTAAGCGGGGAGTGCAGGGCGCAGAGTCGATCGGCGACCACATGCACCGCATGGCGCTCATGGCGTTTGTCTTGGCTGGAGTGGAGGGGATCGATAGAGAGAGGTGAGTGCGGGTAGTGAGGAGGGGTGTGTGGAAATGAGGTGGGGGCTGAGGGATTTGGGAGGTGCAGGGCCCTGCCAGAGTCGATCGGCGACCACATGCATCGCATGGCGCTCAGGCGTTTGTGTTGGCTGGAGTGGAGGGGATCGATAGAGAGAGGTGAGTGCGGGTAGTGAGGGGTGTGTGGAAAGCAGGTGAGGGTTAGGGGTGATGAGGTTACGGGGAGCTGGTGGATAGACATGCACCGCATGGCGCTCCACCCAGCACGAACGCCATCAGGGCCATGAGAGGTGAGTGCTGGGTAGTGAGGGGTGTGTCGAAAGGAGGTGAGGGTTGCAGGATTTGGGTGGTGCAGGGGCCAGAGTCGATAGGCGACCACATGCACCGCATGGCTCTGATGGCGTTTGTGTTGTCTGGTGTTGAGGGGATCGACAGAGAGAGGTGAGGGGAGGGGAGAGGGGGGTTGAGTGGGTGGAAAGGTATGGGAGACGGATGGGAGAGGTTTTATGGGAAGGGAGCTGGGGAGGGCAGCGGGATAGGATACATATGACAAAGAAATCGCAAGACAATAATGTCCTTTGTGTGTGTGTGCCTCGTGTGTCTGCGTGTGCCACGTGTGTGTCTGTGTGTGCCACGTGTACATATCCCGCCTTGTGTGTATATCAACAGATGCATCAAGATGGCAATTGTGCATGACGTGGCAGAAGGTACGCACTCAACCCCTCTCAACCCCTTTCCACCTGCACTCAACCCCTCTCCACCTGCCATCCCCCTCTGAAAATTCCCTCAAATACTCCTCACTTCCCCCGTTCACAACAAACAACCCCACTCACGTCTTCCTCCTGCCCCCTCTCTCATCTCTTCTCGTCTGCCACATCCTCTGTTCACAACCCTTCACACACCGTCCCTTTTGAGTCGACTCAAAAGTCACCTCGACTCAAAAGTCAGCTCAGTCGACGCAAAAGGCGACTCAAAAGTCAGCTCAGTTGACGCAAAAGTCAGCTCAGTCGACGCAAAAGTCGACTCAAAAGTCAGCTCAGTCGACGCAAAAGTCAGCTCAGTCGACGCAAAAGTCGACTCAAAAGTCATCTCGTCCGCCACATCCTCTCTTCACAACCCTTCACACACCGTCCCTTTTGAGTCGACTCAAAAGTCACTTCGACTCAAAAGTCACCAGCTCGACGCAAAAGTCGACTCAAAAGTCAGCTCAGTCGACGCAAAGGTCGACTCAAAAGTCAGCTCAGTCGACGCAAAAGTCATGCTCAGTCGACGCAAAAGTCGACTCAAAAGTCATCTCGTCCGCCACATCCTCTCTTCACAACCCTTCACCACACCGTCCCTTTTGAGTCGACTCAAAAGTCACTTCGACTCAAAAGTCACCTCGACTCAAAAGTCACCTCGACTCAAAAGTAACCTCGACTCAAAAGTCGACTTAAAAAGTCTTCTCGTCTGCCACATCCTCACTTCACAACCCTTCACCACACCGTCCCTTCCCGACTCTTCTCCGTTCAGCAATAGCGGGTGACATCACACCGGCCGTGCGGAGTGGGTAAGGGTGAGAAGCAAGCATCACATGGTGAGAAGCAAGCATCACATGGTGAGAAGCAAGCATCACATGGTGAGAAGCAAGCATCACATGGTGAGAAGCAAGCATCACATGGTGAGAAGCAAGCATCACATGGTGAGAAGCAAGCATCACATGGTGAGAAGCAAGCATCACATGGTGAGAAGCAAGCATCACATGGTGAGAAGCAAGCATCACATGGTGAGAAGCAAGCATCACATGGTGAGAAGCAAGCATCACATGGTGAGAAGCAAGCATCACATGGTGAGAAGCA
The DNA here is from genome assembly GCA_948144175.1 of Closterium sp. NIES-65. Lineage (NCBI taxonomy): Eukaryota > Viridiplantae > Streptophyta > Zygnematophyceae > Desmidiales > Closteriaceae > Closterium > Closterium sp. NIES-65. Next base: position 687,084 of record CANXME010001620.1, on the reverse strand, counting down.
AGCATCACATGGTGAGGTGAGGGACGCTCTGGGGCAGATGAGGGACGCTCTGGGGCAGATGAGGGACGCTCTGGGGCAGATGAGTGACGCTCTCCCTCCCACACCTTCTCTCCCCGCACTCCTTCTCTCCTCCCACACCCCTTTGCTCCCCTTCTCCCTTGCAGCAATAGCAGGGGACATCACGCCATCGTGCGGAGCGGAGTGGGCAAGGAGGAGAAGCACCAAATGGAGAGGGGGCCTCTGTGGCAGATGTGCGCTGCTCTCTCCCCTCCACGCCTTCTCCCCTCCCATACACCCCGTCTCCGCTGACGCCTCCTCCCCCTCTCTCCCTTGCAACAATAGCCGGTGACATCACACCATCCTGCGGAGTGGGCAAGGAGGAGAGGCACCAAATGGAGAGGGGGCCTTTGGGGCAGATGTGATTGAAGAAGTGTTTTGAGACGTCTCAACAAATCCTTCAAGCCTTTGGGGCAGATGTGCGCTGCTCTCTTCCCCTCTCCTTTCCAGCAGCAGCAGGCAGACTGGTGACTGTCTGATGATTGCCTCTTCACCCTCTCTCCCCCCTCCTCCCCCTCTCTCCCTGGCAGCAATTGCAGGGGACATCACGCCATCCTGCGGAGTGGGCAAGGAGGAGAAGCACCAAATGGAAACGGATGCTCTTGAGAAGATGTGTGGTGCCCTAGGCCCCAACCGCAAGGCGGCAGGTGAGGGATAGGAAGGGCGTGCGGAATCGGTAAGGAGGAGAAGCACCAAATGGAAACGGATGCTCTCGAGAAGATGTGTGCTGCTTTGGGTCCCAACTGCAAGGCAGCAGGTGAGGGTGAAGTGAAGGAGCATGTGAGAGCTAAGAGGAGCATGTGAGGGCTAAGAGGAGCATGTGTGGGCTGAGAGGAGCATAGGGCGGATGTGGGTGTGTGTAGGATGGGGAGAGGGACGCTCTGGGGGAGATGTGCGAAGCCCTGCGACCAAAACGCAAGGCAGCAGGGGAGAGAGAGGCAGATGATTAAGTTGAGGGAGTGAAGCAGATGAAAAAATTAGTTGAGGGAGTGAAGCAGATGCGTGCTTGTATCTGTGTCACGAGCACCGCAGGGGGAGAGGGACGCTCTGGGGCAAATGTGTGCCACCCTGGGGCCCAAACCGCACGGCAGCAGGTGGGTGTTAAGAGGAGAATTTTGGTCTGTGTTGTGCGGAGTGGGCAAGGAGGAGAAGCATTATGTAATGGTCATATGGAGAGGGACGCACTGGGGCAGATGTGTGCTGCTTTGGGACCAACCCGCAAAGCAGCAGGTGAGTTGGGATGATAGAACGGGCATTTCCCCACCCGCTCCCCCCCCCTCGTCCTCTCCCACCCGCTCCCCCCCCCTCTTGCCCGCTCCTGCCCCCCCTCCACACCAGCCGAGATGCTCACTCTCTGGGAGGAGTATGAAGCGAACGAGACAAACGAGGTGTGCCCTTGCCTTGCTCTCCTCACCTTCCACTCTTTCCCTCCAACCGCTTCTCCCCCTCCCCTCTCCCCCACCACCAGCTGAGATGCGCGCTCTCTGGGAGGAGTATGAAGCAAACGAGACAAACGAAGCCCGACTGGTGAAGGATTTTGATAAGGTGAGACACACACACACACACACACACGCACGCACGCACGCACGCACGCACGCACGCACGCACGCACGCACGCACGCACGCACGCACGCACGCGCGCACGCACGCACGCACGCACGCACGCACGCGCGCGCGCGCGCGCGCGCACACACACACACACACACACACTTCCTTGACCTGTGTTACATGTCTTTTGTGATTTTTTTCAAAGGTGACCTGACATAATCACATATTCACATCTCTTCATTTCTCCCCCTTTTTTTCTGTTTTTTCTTTGTCTTTTGCAAATTGCCCATCCTCACACGTGAAACTCTATCTTCCCAATTACCATGAAATTCTGTCATGTGCCTAAAGATGATTTTGCAGAGTAGGGAAGGACTCGAACCATAGCAAGCCGTGTAAAATTTTTCATGTGCCTAAAGATGATTTTGCAAGCACATGAGTACAATCTGATGTTAGATCAACTCAAAACTCTCTCTCCATTTCTCCCCGTTTTTCTTCTTCTTTGCTGTTTCCAACTTACCTATCCTCACACATGATACTCTATCTTCCCAAACACCAGCTGGAGATGATTTTGCAAGCACATGAGTATGAGCAAGGTGAGCTATACAGGAGCCGATCATATCAAGAGAGTCATGCTTCCCACTTTACCTCCCACCCACCACACACACAACCCTTCTGTCATCTGCTTTCCTGTTGCTTTCCTGTGGTGTTGTTGCTTCTTGAGGTGTCTCAGTGGTTCGGACTCGTTTTTTCTTTTTTTTTACGTCTCAAAACTTTCTGAGGTGTCCTAATGGTTCACACTTTTTTTTTTCTGCCCTTCACTCTCAACCCTTCTGTTATGTTCTCTGTCTGACATATATTTTCTGTCTCCTTCACAACCCTCCTGTCTCCACACATGCCACTTTTCTTTCTCCTTACCTCTATGCAGTGTACGCACACTCATATATCACTTTCCTGCCACGTGCACCTTTTTATCAAATACACTGATATCACCTTTGTTTCCGCTGCACCTGAATACGCTCAATTGCATCATATGCTTCCCGTGCTGTTCCATAACCCATCATGTGCACCCATTTCTCGCCGATTTCCCCTTCACCCTTGCATCATGTGCTTCTCGTGCTGCTGCGAAGCCCAAGACATGGAGCTTCAAGAATTCTTCGAGTCAACAAAAGGTACTGATCATTTCGCATATGATCTCAGTGAGCAAATTGGAGGGGAGTGAGGGGGGGAGGGGGGGGGGAAGGGGAGGAAGGTGGGGGGAGGACGGGTTGTCGATTCGAGTGCTTCCCATGCATAGCCCAAGGCATGGAGCTTCAAGAATTCTTCAACTCAACAAAAGGTACATTGACTAGAAGAAGGCATGGAGTGTCAAGAGATTTGAGACGCATTAGACAGGGAGCTCTAAGAATCCTTTGACTTGACAAAATGTACACTCATTAGCTCACATAACAGTGGGAGAGGGGGGGGTGGAGAAGGGGGGAAGGGGGGGGGGGCATAAGGGTGGGGGAAAAGGGGCTAGAGAGGAGAAGGGGGTTTGGTGTGAGAAAGGTGGCATGCTCTCCATCACTACCTTTGTGTGTGTGTGTGTGTGTGTGTGTGTGTGTGTGTGTGTGTGGGTGGGTGGGTGGGTGGGTGGTGGGTGGTATGCTCTCCATTCCATCACTAATGCTTTCTAATGGCCTTATTATTTATGCAGATCGATGGCAAACGGATGTGGGGAGGTTAGTGGCTGCTGATATTGTGGCAAGGCGGAGTAAAGGAAAGGGAGGTATTGGAGGTAAGGGGGTGTATTTGAGTTAGACAGTGCCTCAAAACAATTAAGGGCGAGCGTGTGTTGACCTGTAATATGAAATGTCTTCGAATGGATCAACAGAGCTATGTAAGTGTGAATGGATAGCTTGTCTCATGATTTGGTACAGTTTTGATACATTTGTATATTGTGGAGGTCTGAGCCATCTAACACATCGCATTCTCATATCGGGGATTTCTGATGCGCTCAAAACATCCAAAGCAAGATCACCAAATCTCTGAATGCGTACAGAACTGTTGTGTTCTGGTACCGAAATTGATAGTCTCAAAATAGTCATGAACTAGCACACCCCTACAAGAAGGGCTAACATACAAACTGATAGCTAAACTACAAAAGATGCTTATAGACAGGAAGCACTACACTAGGCTTCTAGCATCACGTTTGTTGTACGAAAGAAGTACGTTTGTTGCCAGTGGTAGGTGACTAATCGGTTACTCTCCTGCCGTTACATCCGCGCCTGAAAAGCACACGTGAACCCCTGAAATGTCTGGGTGGGCCCAAGAACCTGCGCAGCAAGGACACACAACAGGTTGTATACAGTACCACACAAGAACGTTTCCATGACCCCCGTGACCCGTTTTCCCTGACCCGTAGCCCCTATTTATCCAGACAACTTTCTCCAATCCCATCCACATTTGTACATGGAAACTTCTTGTGAGGCATTAGGGCGCGTTTCTATCCTGTGTCAGACACGATGCCAGACACGAAGCTGAGATTGGGAAGACCCTAAGGGACTTGGAACGCTGGCAAAATTAGGTTCGGAAGACACAAACCGGTCAGACACGAAGCCAGACACGAAGTTGAGGTTGGGAAGACCCAAAGGGACTCGGAATGCTGGCAAATTTAGGTTCGGAAGATACAAACAGAGTCACTTTGTGTCTTCCGAAGCTTGACCTGATGTCTGACACGGGATAAAACACACCCTCAGTCTTATGATAGGAAGGTGAGGCGTCCAGTCTGGTATGCTCCAGCATCATTTCGCCCCAGAAACTATTTCCGAATTCACCGGACGGCGAGGCGGCGACATCACTGTACGAAGAATATGCAGGATCTTCATCTGTTGTCAACATGTGCTGTAGAAAGATGGCTGGTGGTGGTGGGTGGATTTGTCCTCTGCCTTGCACCCACATTACGTGGCACGATCCGTCCCACAACAGTCCCTCCCATATACAGTAGAGCAGTCAACGATGCCCGGTGAGGTCCAAAATTTTGCCATAAAACAGTGCCCAGGGCGTACAAACAAGGGAGATCCAGTTGCGGGGACGGGATCGAAGATGAGGATTTCTAGATGTACATCTTACAGATGTATAGTGGCTCAAATGCTCTCTGGTGACGCAAAAAGTAGCCTTGGTGTGAATTGAATCCTTCAGAATTCCATCAAGGCTTTATCCCCGGTACGAGGAGGGTGCTCTTCGGGTTCGCCCACTTCGCAAAAACAATGTCACGGCATGGCGGTAGCGATGTGATCGATATTCACTGCATCAACATCAACGCAGCTGCAACTGTACACTAGATTTTCCTTTCGGACAATGTTTCCTGATGTTTACTTTTGTACGTTGATAGACATTTTGTGGTTCGTGCCAGGATTACTTCCCAACCATGGTGCTTATTTAGCATGAAGCATTTGTATTCATTCAATCAAACTTGCAAGTAAAGCGTCGACTGCTTCACATAACCCTATTTTTAAGCGGTAAAGATATAAGGAAACTTCAGTATATCACCTCAATGCGCTAGTACAATAAAATGATAACGTACTACAATTGTACATTACGTTAATGTGTACCATTGTAATGCTGGTTTAGTTTGAGACTGTAATACACACTCCCGCATCCATTAGCATGTGCTTCGATAGAATCGCTGTAAAACATTTGGCTCCATCTATCCCGCCCAATCACTGTAGGAATTACGCGACAATTCTCCCAAACATTCAACCGAATCACTGGGTTTCGCAAACTTCAACGGAGCACGTGTTTTCGAAGCATGCTTGTCCAATTTCCCTTCTCAGTTGCCAGCCGGTCGAGGCCACTGTCAACCTGGACGGTTGCTCCAAAACTTTCCGCTGCAAGCAAGTGACTTGTTTCCTCTGAGTTCGTGTGGAGCGAGGGCGAAAAGAAAGCATCTGATCCGATCCGACAGAGTTGTTGGCGTGCTGGTGGTTGTGGTCGAGTTCGACGCACAGGCTATCAGATCCGATCATCTGAATCTGAAACTCAAGCCCGGTCAAGTTCGTCGTGAAATCCTTCCCATCCCGCAAAGAGCAAACCTGAAACCCTCCCATCCCACGGAGGGTATCGTCTGCTCCAACCGTTCTTCTGTAGCTGTTGATGTCTCACTCTAGATCACTTGTTGAGCATCAGAGTTCAAGCAGGCTTCTTGCTTCGTTGACGCTGGCAATTTCATGTGAGTGCTTGATATCGCTGATGACGTGGGTGTGGCAATTTCGCTCTGCAGCGCCGGCATGCGGAGGCAGACTCGAAAGAGATTATTAGGAGAAAACGAAATAATTTGTTAAGACGAAGAAATTGTTTCTCCTACCCGCAGGCGGTCTGAGCTCACAACCATGATATTTTTTCTAAAGATTAATTTTATAACCTTTCTAACATGCCTCACTTTCTGAAGGTAATCCTCTCTCTGCCGCGGTGCGTATGTCTCATTTTTATCGGCGTATGTCCCCGCCGGGCGGTTGATAGAAAAAGTTACAGCCGCTGTGACAAGTAGTAATTATCATGATCAGTGCTGGAATTAACTTCTTTGAAATTGCAAATCCACTGACGTATGAATGAACCTATAACCTCTTCGTCCCTCACATTTCCTTCTCCGAATGTGACGCCCAAATTCTCACGATCTGGCAAGATCATCCCTTTCTTTTACTACCATTCCGACTCCTCATTTACTTCGAAGATTTGTCCTTCTTCTCTCTTCTCTCTTCCTTAACCACATAAGCCCTCTCATTCTCCCTCTCCCTGCTTCACCCTCGCTTACAAAATCGTCCGTTTATCCTTTCTAACCCTGCTTCACTCTCTTTTTTTTTTTAAGCGTCCTCTCACCCTCGCCCTCCCTGCTCCATTCTCCCATCCCCTTTGTGAGTCTTGGCACGGTCTCTTCCAGAGAAAAAACTGTGTTAGAAAGGGAGGAAATGCATCTTGCTCGTCCTCCCTGCTTCACTCCGTCCTACAGAAAATAAACAAGAAAAGAAAATGGGAAAGAAAAGAAAAGCTCTTTAGCTTCTCTCCTCCCCGTCCCCACTCCCTCCCCTCTCCCCCCGGACCCGTTTTCCCTTTCTTCCCCTCTCCATTGCCTTTGATAAAACATACTCTTGGCAATACACAATCTACAGGTCTTCTGTACTCGCTACAAGACGCAACTACCAACACAGCCTCATTATACTGTACAAGCTAGTCGCACCCACGCGGCCATAGCTGTAAGGCTGTAAATAATCGTTACTACGTCACCGCTACCTCCCCCAGGTGTGACCTATAGTTGTTCCGGAATGGAACACTCTAAGGACGGTCGACCGATCACAGCAAAGCGGCACTGGCCGGCAAGGTTTGGCCTAGACGATGAGGACAACGGGGGAGGGGAGGAGGAAGGCAGGAGGATGGAAGAGAAGAGAGGGTGCGAGGCGAGGGAACGGGAAAAGGGGAAGAGAAAGCAAGAGGGGGAGAGTGAAAA